>JBAJNP010014468.1:0-10939 GCA_036877545.1 Yasuhikotakia modesta | reverse complement strand
TCAGACTCCTCCATCCTCCATCTTCACCTCAGTCTGTCACCTCTGTTGGACTGTCCTGTTGTCCCCTTCCAGAAGTCTGACCTCTTTCAGAACAATTGCACGTTATTTGCTCCATGCTAGATAAAAGCATAAGCTAAATGCATAAATGTAAATGTTTCTGCAATGTTGCAGAATGCTGCAATGCTGCAATGTTAATGCTGAAATATAGTTTATTAATTTTATTTCATGGTTGCTAGGGTACAGTAAATAGTTGCTAGGGTATTGCTAGACGGTAATCAGAGTACAACCAATAGCCTGAGTGTTAACCAAAATAGCCAGTTCCCGTGTCTCTGTGATGTTCTGGTGCTATAGCTAATTCATGTTGGTTGCTAGGGGCATGAAAAGTTTACTAGTACTAGTTTGAAAAGAGGAAAACGTGCAAGTTTGCTTCGCAAGCACCACTTATAATATAAATCTTAATTACAATAATGAGCATCAGCGCTTTCCCAGGAAACATTTGGACGTCCGATTACCGTTGAAAATACGCCCCTCCGTCACAGTTAAAAAATAGTTCCAAAATGAAAATCCAACCGACGTCTTTGACGTCATCTGACCGTGAATCGCACATCTTTTCTGCACGGTCCGTGCACGTCTAAAAATGTCGTCTTTAAAAAGTCTCTGCTTAATTCAGGGGTTATAGTCACCTAAACGTGCATATAAAACAGCCTAGTTTGTACAGTTGTAATAGGCAATTATTAAGGTTTGTAAAAAAAGTCAAATTCAGTCCAGTCGGACCAGAACGTCTTTATAACGTTGTAATCGCTTGTAATTATTACAATGACACTTTTGTAATAATAACTTTTATTGTGCAAATCCCATGCAATCAGTACTGTAACCAATAAACAAACGAAAAGAAATTTTAAAAAAGGGAAAAAATAAGTTTTTTGTGCAAAAACAATGCAAACAGTAATATGTTTTAAACATATTAAAATGTTTATATATATATATATATATATATACTCGTGTGTGTGTAAAAATAATATATATATTATAACTTACATACATCTTACATACATATTATTTTTTATACCCCCCCTCCAGTTCTTCCAGGTGCATGCTTCAGATGCTCTGCTATTGCTGCATCGATTTGTGCATCTGTGGCGTCAGGGTTCCACTATTTCACTGCATCTGAGAGATGAGAATATAATTTCATATTATTCTAGAACTTAAAATACAATGAAACATTATTTTTATTTCATGAATGAAGTATTTGAAGATAACTGCATTACATGCAATTTAAAACAAAAATAATTGTGTTAAAATGGTCATAAATATGTGGATTACTGTAAAATCAGCAGTCAGCTTTCTCTTAAATAGTATTGTACCTACAGAACGACCCTTAACAATGTGCAAGTGTGTGGAAATTAACAGGACATTTCTTATTAAAAGAGTCAATTATTAATATGATTATTAATATAAATATTCAATGAACAGATAAAGTGTACCAATAAAAATATATACAAATAACAGACCAGACCAGTTTTGAAAAGTACCCTGTAGAACTTGATATAAACCAGTCGATTTGAAAGGCCTTTTTCTCCAAGTGTTCTTTGAAGTTTAAAAAACTCAAGCATAATAATACTGAAACTGTACTTACGCAATAGCAAACAGCAAAAGTAATAGCAACAAAGGCAACTTTTTTTGCGTCCTTCTCTCCAGTCTCCCYGTGGTTGTGAAAAGAGGCTACGTCTTCATCTTGTGCTTTTTGGCGAACAGGTAAACCGAAAGGTAAATGTCCGCCACCTAGTGATCTGGAGTGAAATATGCTTGCGCTCTCGCAGCACAGTTTTGATACAACTCAGACGTAAAGTGGTGACCCGAGAAATTTAGATTTTCTTTAAATTTGTTCTGTCCTGCCGCGACCTCTTTTGGCCGGGGAGACGACGTTGCCGTCCGACCAATGTTTGCTGGGTTGTGTTGAACCCCTAACAAATAACAACCACATATAAAGCGCATTTCTCAGCTAACGTACGACCAGTTCTGATGACATCGACAGCGGATGCTGGTGCCGTCCACACTTCTGCCCTGTTAAAAATTCTGAAGATGCGCGTTCTCGTTGAGATGCTGAGCTACATATACTGAAACAGAGTCACGCGATATATACGGTGATTTCTACGCTTTTGTGAAAGAAAGAATAAAGACAGTGTCCCGCATTAATATTCACTTCTTAACGTTTTCTTAACTAAACTTTTGCAACACAAACTAAATTAGAATAACGCGGTATATGAGAATGACGCAGTAATTGTCTCTCCACTATAAACAGTAACAAACAAGCACGCGCGTAATGTGTCAATAAAAAGCTTTACACAGAGAACAATTACCGTAGAAACACTTACCGTACATAATTTGGGTTCTTCTGCTTCCATGTGTATAGTATGCTTTATTAACGACGTATACACTGCATTTGACTTTTTAAAATCTCATTGTCATAATGCATTAAGCCACGGGTAGCCCTGTTCACAACTAACCTATTTATTAATAACAAAACACACGTTAATTTATATAGTTCGAATTTATGTCTGCCCTAACAAGGGACATGGATGGGCGATTCTGTAATTATCTTGTGTTTATTGTTGTTTTAAATTTGATTTTGTTTTTTTCCTATTGTTGTTAAAAATATTATATTAAATTGACATGTAACTCCTTTATAGCTCAGTTGGTAGCGCATTGCATTAGCGGGTTCGATTCCCAGGGAGCACATGTACTGGTAAAAATGTGTAACTTAAATGTACTGTAAATCGCGTCTGCCAAATGCATAAATGTAATGATACATATTATTAATTATTATTATTACTTACTACGCTTTTTCAGCTGAAAGACTTTACAGATTATTTGAAGTATAAACAAGCAACATGCAACATTTAAAAATAATTAAAATATTCTTCAATTATGCGTTTGATTTCGTAATCTATTAACAACAAACTATTGTAATCCAAACTAATTAAACTAATGAAAATGAACCAAGTATTGTTCACAAGACAACTAATAATAACTTTGGTTCTGACTGCAGATTCAGTGGGAGGGTGATTGGGATCATAAAAGTGACGTCAGTGTTGCACTCATTATAGACGACACCAATTCTTGAGAGTTCAGAAAATCTGTTCAGGTAGAGGAACCGTCAGGTTTCAAGAAAACCTGGGGCTAAGGAGTCAAGGACATTTGGTTGTGTATACATTATGCACTGGAGTTATCTGGCGAAAAGATGTATGTAAGTTATCTCTTAGAGAAGGACACCATGTACCCAAATTCCGTAAGACACCCAGGCCTAAATCTCAATCCTCAGAATTTTGTACCCACGCCTCCACAATATCAGGACTTCACAGGATACCATCATGTTCCTGCAATTACCAGCGACCATCACCATAATCAAACGGGAGCGTGGAATCCAGCATACCCCCCTTCACGGGAAGAATGGACACCATACGGGACAGGGACTGGACCATCTACTTCGAGCAACGGTCAGCTGGGTTTTAATCCTCCAGAGTTTTCATCTGATCAAACGCCCGGCCTTCTTCCATCCACCATCAACACATCAGTTGGCCAGCTGTCGCCGAACTCTCAGCGCCGGAACCCATATGACTGGATACGTCGCAGCGCTCCGCCGTCAAACTCAGGTGCATTTTATTCTCTAAATGCAATATTGATAATTTTTTGGAA
Source organism: Yasuhikotakia modesta (assembly GCA_036877545.1). Lineage (NCBI taxonomy): Eukaryota > Metazoa > Chordata > Actinopteri > Cypriniformes > Botiidae > Yasuhikotakia > Yasuhikotakia modesta. Next base: position 7,243 of record JBAJNP010014468.1, on the reverse strand, counting down.
AAGACTCGACTCGTCTGTCGTTCTGTCTATTATTAATAAGAATTTTGTGTATTGGTGAAAATACATTTTGCTAATAATTGTTACGTATGTTATGAATATGTTTGCATTTGCAGTTAGTACGCTATTATCTCTGTCAAATAAATAACAAAATAGGAGTTATTATTATTATTATTATGTTGGCTTAATAAATTCCGGGTATGAGTGCTGTATTTTTCTAAGCGATCAAACGAATCTTTTTCCTTTCTTTCACGGAATAGGAATTTTTTACACAAAATAATAAATGTATTTAGATTATTTGTGTGAATATTAAATTGTTTAAAAATATTCTCACAAGGGAAAAATTATGTGAAAATTGTACATAAAGCGGTAACAAACTCGAGTGATTGATGTAACATTTCAGCACTTCACAAGCGGACAACAAGTGTTCAGTTGCGTGCGCGTTTAAGGTGCGCAGTTTGTGAAAAATAACATGGTAAAATCGGTTTTCATAGGCTTATTGAAACGTTACAAACTATTGTCGGGAAATACGTGTACGCCCTGATAAGTGGTAACTGGTATCAAAAATGTAATTTTTATTAACACTGTTTCTGTTTTTGATGTTTCTGTTATAAGTAAAATACTAATGCGTGCGTTATATAATGAGAACCTTTCTGCAGGGAAATACGTCTTAATACACATCTCAGTAACCTTAATAAACTTAACCTAATAAACACTCAAATAAATAAATAACAAAAATTACAATAATAATATTTAATACAACCTGTATATTTTAAGTGCCTCAAAGCTCAATGATAGTGCTGCTGGAGAATCAGTGAGTCTCCAGAGTTTGTAAGAAAAGTTCTGCCCCACCAGAAGAGCACATGAGAAACTGTAAAAGATGCTTAAGAAAGATAAAAAGGTCTTGGCCAAGTTAATCATAAGTGGACATTATGGTCTCTAATGATATGTTTGATGAAGATGGGATGTTTTATTAACGTAATGAGCTGGAATTCCTCAGTGCTGTTGCTCTAGACAGACAGTGTGTGCCCTTTGCCATTTATGTTGTAATATTTAACCTGGTAGCTACTTAAGTCCCCTCTTGTCACTGACAGAGTAAACGAAGTTTGAAATATAGGAACATAATTCTCAAGACATTTATAACATACACCTTGGTGTTTTAAATATGTATGCACTTAATAAATCAGCTGTAAATCACACTGTGCTAGAAGTTTCCATAGTTACGTTTTCATATAAAAGGTAAACATTATACTAACTGATGCTAATAACCAAAATACGTCTTTAAATGAATTAATACTGTTCAGTAAAGTCATGAAACTCAAGATAAAAGTCCTTTTACAAATGGTCAGGTATTATTGACAATAATTTTATTTACCAATTTTATTTGAAGCCAACCTATTTCTGTTTTAGGTGGGAAGACCAGAACAAAAGACAAATATCGAGTGGTGTACACGGATCATCAGCGTCTGGAATTGGAGAAGGAATTTCATTACAGCCGTTACATTACAATAAGAAGAAAATCAGAACTGGCAACAACACTCAGTCTGTCTGAGAGACAGGTGACGTCTGTTCAGACTGACCTGATATTTTAAAAATGGCCTGTGTTGATATTTAGTCAATACATGTTGTAACTATTTATTTTATATTTGTTTTATTATTTATTTCACTGTTACTGTGTCTTAATACCATAAGATAATTGAGCAGATTTCTAGAATAATTGAAGTAGTCTTGAATTTAAATACAATGTTCTGTAACTGTATTATTATCAAGGCAAATATTCTTTACATAGTGACTCGTGACACATAAAGATGTATGTTGTGTGTGTTGTTTGTTGTGTGTGTGTTGCTACAGGTGAAGATCTGGTTCCAGAACCGACGTGCTAAAGAGAGGAAAGTCAATAAAAAGAAGATGCAACAGCCACAGCCAGCATCCACAACCACACCCACCCCACCCAACTCAGCTCTGCCAGGCAGTGTTGCCCTGGTGACAAGTAGCAGCAGTGGCTTAGTATCACCATCCATGCCACTGACTATTAAAGAGGAGTACTGAAGAGAGACTTTGACTGTTAGTTGTAAATATTCCATAACAAAGTCCTTTCACACATACTAACACAGGGAACTTTGCTGCTGTGAAACAGAATACATGCAAAAAAGAAATGTGTGACATAACTGACTGCTGTGCACCGGCATTTATCCAAAAAAACATCAAACACAAGTTGGCAACAGCCATTGATAAGTAATGAAAGCAAAACACATTAATCACAAATATCATGTAATATACGCTTGTGTTGTTTCTTAATTTGCTTGCTATTGCTTTGCTCAACAATGTAAAGTGAGATGTTTTGTGAGCTTGAAATATGAAATGTATATTTCTCAAGTAATTTGTATTAATAAAATGTTTTATTGTTAAATGTTGAATTAATTTATAATGATTTATATACCTCAAAGCAACAAAACAGTGTTTTGTCAGATGACTCACAGCCAAGTGCCTGATTTGACCAGCATGTGCATTGTTCTGTTTGTATCAACCATTTGTGTTTATTAAGTTACTTTTGTCTAAAAACCACTGAAGTTTTTTTTACACTTCAAGTTTGTTCATTTCTAAAATGTTGCAAATCTACTATCACTAGAACTGCTGACTAAAAATATTTGACATTCAATCATGTTTTATTCCATTTGTATATATTCCTATCTGATGCTTTATTTTTCTGACTTCAATTCATTTTTACATTTTCAAATATAAAGAAAACTTTGTAACAATATGTTGTTGTTAGCATTAGTAGATGCGTTAGTTAACTAACTAACAATATTCCAAAAACATTTTTTAACCTTTACATTCATTTTAGCACTTACTATAACAGAAGAACAAAGGTTACAAATACAACCGGATTGTGCAATATTACTGAAAACTTTTTAGTATTATAGTTAAATATTAGTAAAGCGTGCCAGAGGAAATGTGAGTGGCGAGGGCTAAGAGAATAGTTCATGCTGGTCACAGTGCAGTGGCATTGCTGTTGGATTATCAGACACACTCTGAACTCTCTTATCACTGATGTGACAGGGAAGCTCTTCAACAGCAGACAGCAGCGCTTCAACAGGACCTGCAGCGCTTCAACAGGACCTGTTTTATGACTGTTAACAAAGCCAGGGTGCGGCGTCCAAAGGGCAAGATGAAGGGTGAGCAAACCAGAACAATACACATCTGTCTGTGCTGAGAGAGCATGTGTGTCTGTACTCAACCTTATTTTAACTTACAGTAAAACAAAACATGTCTGGAGCAGTTACACTTTACACACAATAGACGCTGTTTTAATAACATTCTACCATCTAACGGGCTTCAGTACAATGATAACTGACTGACAACTGTTTTGTTTACCTGTACGTTTATTCAACTTTCCACTGTTCTCTTTCACAGAAATCAGCTTGTTGGGCAACACAAGTTTATTCATTATATCTATACATGATAACACAGTTTAACAATAGTTTGCTTTCAATATTGTTAATATGAATATTGAATAATGCAATTATAATGGGATCATAAGAGCTGTGTGTCACTTACTTTTCAATTACGTCTGAGATAACCTTCACATTTCAGCAAGATTATCATGAAATAAACCGTTCTTACTTCTCCAACACTGTCCGTGTTGTGTGCTTGCTATGAGGAAAAATACTCAGAAAATTACATTACAGAACATTGATTAAAAGTTACATATAAATACACCATCAAACTGTAATGTTAAAAATTAAGGCCGGATTATACAAATATGGGTTCATAGGTTCAAAATAGACCACAAATGTATTTATGTACACACACACATACAAACACACACTAGACATACTGTAATTTCATTATTTTAATTCTTTAGATCTGATTTTAGGTAGCTTGTAAGGTTGTATTTTCTGTATCATGGTTTTATTTGTGGTGGGTGAGGCTGTTGTGAGCAGTTAGGTGTTAGCTCCCTCAGAGCTCATAAACTTTATTGGGGGTATGTTGTAAAATATCCTTGCCACAGTAACAAAAACATGCTTGTTTGCTCTTGTTTGCTCACAATGCCCTATAGATACAATTATTTATAAAACAGAAAGAGAACGTTTTAAAAAGAGAAAGTAGTGAAAATATCAGTAATGTTTTTAATGCATTTATTAGATAATAAAACAGAAAGTATAGCTGACATTGTAATAAAATGCCAAACCTTTTTGAAAATGTCAGCTGAATACTTTTATCAAAGTGTGTTAAAAAAGTATTAATATTTACTCATTTGGCAGACGCGTTCATACAAAGCAACTTACAGTGAATTCAAGGTACACATTTTTTTGTCAGGACTTGCCTTCCCCTGGGATCAAACCCACAACCTTTGCGATGTTAACGCAATGCTCTACCAGTTGAGCTAACAGGAAGACAATTTTTTTATTTATTTATTAAAAACGAGTATTTTTATTAGTCATTTTTATTTAAGAGTGAAAATAGATATTTTTAAAAAGTCTTTGTTTTAAAATACTTGCACCTTCTTGTACAAACAGACTAACCGCATGGGTCATTATTGTAAATAAAATAAAAACGTCTGTACACAATAATACTTGTCTGTACAAGACTGTTCTATCATAAAATCTTTCAGTTTTAATATTTATTCTGACTAATATTTTTTAATGGCAAGAATAATTTTCCATAAACAATAAAAGCTGTAAAACAGTAGCTGTAGTAGCTGTTTATACATAACAGTCATGCTGAAATGATTATGACGCCTTTATAAGACTTCTGAAATGTATTCAACTGCCCACAGAAATACATGTGCTCGACATGTCATAACAAAATACATCTAATACAGTCATTTCAGCTTATGTTTACAGGTGTGTAATGCTTATTATGATTAAATAATGATAATGTGAAATTTATGTGTAAAAATGTTTGATTTGGCTGTTGTTAAGGCATTTACCTGGGGAAATGGTACCATGCTTATAAGATTGTTGTTGTTCTTTTTCAGTTGGCGCACTGTTTCTATTGTTCCTTTAATTGTACGTCGCTTTGGATAAAAGCGTCTGCTAAATGCATGTGTATTTGTATGTGTGTGTGTAACTTCTTTACCCTAAAGCCATTACAATAAACTTTTATTCACAATTCAGTTAAGAGACTTCCACTCTGAAAAAATAATAAACTGCTTCAGTATAGAGACAGAACATTTGAAGCGCAATGTGTATTTTTTCTTTTTTTAAGTTAATAATGTAAGTCCATTTGTTTATTTTCTATATATTTTGCAGTATTATGCAGTAACTGAAGCAACATTTGCTCTCAAAGAAGCTACTCAAAAAACTAGTTATTATTTAAATTGAGTTTAAATTTTTATACCATTTTTATTTAAATGTAAAATAATTATGACAGTTATGTAATCATTATAGCAAGATATGGCAAATCAACATTGCATTTTCACATTTTGACAACCCAGGGAAAATAAAACAGCTCACATAATATTTCTGGATTCAGGCTGTTTTTCCTTAAAGAATGTCCGTAAATTTCTATTGATATTTCTTACAGACAAACAAAGAATTTTTTTGTATTGTATTTAGTGAAGTATCTAATGTGTCTAAGACAGTATTGTGCATATGTATGTATGTGTGTGTGTATTTATGTATGTATGTATGTGTATATATACTGTATTAACATAGTACTGTATATATCGATGTTTTCAAAGATATACTGTATATATAAAGATTGGTAAGAATAAGATAATGATTAAAATATTAAATGCCAACAGGAAACAAATTCTCATTTGGTCAAAATAAAATATGTTGTATATAATAGATAAAATAGAATAAAAAGATAAATTAAGAATATATTATTGCTGGGTGGCTTAAAAAATAGTTTGAATAGATCACTTGTTGCTCACTTAATTTTATTTTTACATTTTATCCAATGCAACTGAAGTCATGAATATTTATCAGGTAATATACTGTTTAGTATTGAGTGCTGGAAAACAAGCATTTCTTATTAAAAAAATATATATATTGAAATATAATATATATATAATTGAAACTGTTTGTGAGAATCTACGGTGAGCATGAGAAGAGATTAAATTCCTGCTGGTTTGGAAAGACTTCACCCTCATAATTAACCTTCGCCTCTGTTGATCATTTAGAGGATTTCAACATGACAACGCAGAAACTGTGTCAAAGCAAGTTCATGTTTGGCAATCCAAGAAAGACGTGCAACAAACCTCATTTCCTGAGAGGTTACGCGTGAATCATTAACTACACAGAAAGTTCGATCATATTTAACATCCATAAAATGTCATTATGACCTTAACATTTTTACAACATTCTTGTTAAAGACATACATATACATTAAAGGTTAAAATAAATATGAATCTTTAAATGTTTTTGTCAAAAAACATTCAAGCAAAAAAAGTCTTTTAGTAGTTATAATTGTAGTTAATTGTAGTTATTATTACTATTAAAAGCACGGCGTTCTGTGATTGGTCTGCTAACACATTGCGTGATAATTGGTCAGATATCTCAAGCGTGTGCCGGAAATGTTACACCCCTTACCATAACCATCCAAAGCCATTATAAAGATAGTTGATAATGGCGTGTGTGAGTCAGATGTAGAGAATGCTACGGTGGCCGAGAGAGGCCAACGCAATGCAAAAACAGAAACGCGCCGCAAAGCCTCGCAACACAAACAAATAAAGAAACGTGCTGCAAATTCTCACAGCATAAATACAAAAACGCGCCGCAAGTACAGAAACGCGCTGCAAGTAAAAAAGCGCCGCAAGTGCATAAACGCGCTGCAAATTTTCACAACACAACGGAAATGTTTCAAGGGGAACCCTTAAAACGTGACAAACCCGAGTCGGACCAGCATGTTGTTCCGTGGCTGGTCAGTGGTCTTGTCTGTGACCTAAAAGGTAAATTCTTTGCTTATTTTAACATCCTGGTTTTATGAATTTTTGGTCTGCTGACAATAGTTTAGACAGCTTATCTAGGAAACTCTGTAGTAGTATTGCTTTTAATAATAGTATCATTTATTATTCCATGTGCACATGAATATACATATGTATTTGTATATATAATACATTTGTACAGCTGCTTTTGTCTTTAATTTCAGTATTTCTATAAATGTTTTGGTTTTTTTGCATGAAAGTAACCATACGATGTGAAAAACAGTTTTAAATGTGTTAGTCTTAAATTTTCATGTTTAAGAAATCATATGCAACTAACTATAATGTTCAAGCTTCATTGATGATTAAAACCAG
>JBAJNP010014467.1:0-10939 GCA_036877545.1 Yasuhikotakia modesta | reverse complement strand
TAATGAAAAGACAGACAGGTGATATGACACACAGAAAGAACTAATTAAGCACAAAAGACCAAAACAGCCGACGGTACAGGGATTTGTTTACCCGTGAAAACAGTCTTTAATTCTGAAGCAATGCTGTCTTTCAGCAATCTCTTTAAATCGCTTCCTCATTCGCTGTCTCACTTTGTAACTCTACAGCTGCCGGGCTGTGAGACTCGAGAGAGAGAATAAAAGGTTGGAGAGTATGGAAAGAAAGAAAAGTGATTTGTGGGAGAGAGAGATCGATGCGGTGCAGCTTTGAAGTCGAATGAATCGGTGTGTGTGTTTGTGAGCAAAATCCCAAAAGCAGAAAAGAGAGAGCTTTAGCTCTTTAGAGTGAGGGAAGGATTGAAAGAAGACGAGTCAATGGCCAAAGGACTGTTGGACCGAAAGGAAAGAGGAGGGGCATCGCCGGTGCTTATAAAGCTCTCAGCTGAGTTTGGAGTGAAGGACTAACAAACTCATTCCTCAAATTCCCTCAGAGCCTTTCATCTGTGATTTCAACTGCCTCCACTGAGTCTGAGTTTCATAACACTTATAGGGGCAGGGGTGCACTTTTAAATGTCTTTCCCTTTTATGATTCACAATACAAAGAAAGAGGAATTGTTGGTTTAGAAAGTGTTTACAATGTAAAAACACAGCGCACACGTAAGGATGTATAGGTGCACATTTGTTCACTTTTTTTATTTTTACTTTCACATTGTTAAAACTTTTACTTTGGCTTTTGTTGGATGAGGCACATTTCAAAAAACAAATCAAGAAATTATATTTTTCATAAAAATCTTTCATCCTGTTATGAAAGGAATCAAAGGAGCTGGTGCACATTTTACATCAGCCCAGCTCAACTTCCTGTTGTTTTGTCTAGCAGGTATGACGGTTTGTATTTATTACAACTCTTTGTGGTTTATATGTTTTAAGAATTTTGTTCTACAGTTTACAGTTTGAGTTACTATAGTTTTCAGCCGTTTGCTATAGTTTACAGCAGTTACAGTTTGTGTGCCGTGAAACCGCTACATGTTCTGATTTGTTAGCTCAGTCCATTTGCATATTCTCAAAAATCTTTTGGTTTGTAAACTTAATCCAGAGATGATCTAGCTGAGGAGACTTGTTTTGCTGTGTAAAAACTAATCAGTAGAAAGACTTGGTGAATAATCTGTGTCATTGTAGTTTAGGTGTGTATATATATTTAAAACAGTTTTATTTATATTCTCACTTATATTAGTGTGTATAGTCCTAATTTTCCTGTACTATCAATAAAATCTTTTTCATTTACACATTTAACTGATTTAGTTATTAATGTATCCAGATTCTCACTAGGATTCAGTTTTTTTTAGATAGCTTAGAAACCTGTGCACTGTTTCTCAAGTTCTGCAGAGGTTTTTTGTTTTGTGGTGCTATTGTGTTTTTGAATTGCTCTAAGTGCATGTTGTCTAATTCAAAGTTTTCAGTTTGAGTGTTTGTGGTTTTCATGGTCAGATCTTTTTCTGAATGTTATTATAATCCTTATAATAATAAGTTGATGTGGTTAACTGTCAATGTTAGGCCCATGTCAGACATGCCTCTCTCACTCTCTCTCTCTCTCTCTCTCTCTGGCATTATGAGATTTTTTAACAGCTGAACTGTATGGAGATACTTTGAGCCCTTGGGCGAATGACAGTCTGATCCTGAAAATAGTGCTCAGCTAACAGGGATGTCTCATCTCCACACCCCCTCTCATAAACCCCCTGCAGAGAGAGAAATATGACTATATTTACCCTCAGATAAATCAGCCGTAGTCAAAACCACAACTTATTCTTTACCAATCTAACGTCTGATTACAAAAGTCAAGAAACGCATTTTCAACATTCAGGAAAGCTTCATTGAGTAGCTTCTGTTTAAGGCTGGGGACTTTTACAGTGAGTCTCAGTCCAGTCAGCTCAGATTGTCAAAATCCTGAAACACGTTTATCACATCATGGATCATTAGGACAGATCAGTATGCAGTATGGAAAACATATTTAGCATAATTTGCATGAAGCTCCAATGGGGATTTTAAATTAATCCCTGTTATGTTTAAATCTATTTTCATTACAGGGTCCTAAACAGCTGTGTGTGGTGTGTGTGTGTGTGTGTGTGTGTGTGTGGCAGAAGGGCTCATTAGAGGTTATTTAAACTGGGTTTTGAATGGCAAAGGTGTTATTGGCACTGACTGTATTAAACATTCTGTCTTAGTTGTAGTTTGTGACAATACACAGGAGACAAGCAATATATATCTATGATACCTTGCCTATCAATTATCTGAGGTCTTTGTTGTTTCTGCATGCAGTATGTGTTTTCTTAGATTTATACCACTCAGACAAATGGTGTTTGTTTTACACACTGGGTTTCTTTAGACTTGTTGATCCACTCCTAGCCAACGTGTAGTAAAGAGTTTCAAGCATTACACAGAAACTCTGGAGTCTGACTTCCAGGCAGAGCAGAAGCATGACTGAGCGATTTAGATGTCAGTGAAACTTAGCAGTCTGGGATTTTGAGCTGGTGGAGACTTTTAAAATGAGATCCTGAAATTGCCGTCTTTATCCCTTGCGGGAAAATGAACAAAATTACATTTAGGAATTTGGCAGATGCTTTTAGCCAAATCGACATACAATACATTTTTTGTATTTTATCTGTCTGTGTGTTCTGTCAGAATTAAACCCAGGACCTCAGAGTTGTTAGCACTGTGCTGTACCAGTTGAGCTACAGGAAGTCAAATAATCTCTCTAAATACACAAGGTTGGTTTTATCATTGAATTTTTTTAGATGTTTTTTGTGATTTGTAAAGGTGTGGAATTTGGGTGTATACGCCTGTTCCACTGCCGTGATCTCCTGGGTGCTTTTGGCAGCTGCATAAACAACACTAAATCCTGGGCAGCCTCTCTGCTCAGCTGGGGGTCATGGCAAAGTTTGTCTCTTCCTTTCCCCTCCTCCACCCCTCTGTCTTTTTCCTTGTCTTCCTCTGTCTTCTTAGATATTCCTTACAGACACACATAAAAACAAACAAACAAACACACACACACACACACACACACTGTTACTCTATGTGTGTCTGATTTGGATGTGATCTGATTTTGGCAAGACAAATTCCTGAGGCTCTCATTAGAAGAAGATTTATTGATTAGTAAAATGTGGATTATCATTTAGTTGCTAAGAACAAAGGAATGCAGCACTCCTTGGAAACACTTCCTGTTTCTTACTTTTTACAACCAGCTTTAGAAAATTCCAGATAGAAAGAAGAATTTATTAAAGGGGAAAACACCCACTGACAGAGATGGTATCAGAAAACTGCTTGTTCCGACACTTGTTCCAATGTTTTGTGGGGAAGGCAATATCAAAATGCATTGTGCTCAGTTCAGTAAAAAAAAACAAAATGGTGGAGAAGGCTAGAGAAATGTTAAGAAATGTAAAAAAGGCATATTGTATTTGGATCATGCATACTGTGTGTTGACTACATTGATAGATATCTGCTCCCAGTGGGGCTTTTTAATTTATTCCTAGGAGTGCAGGCCATAGTAACAGAACATTTTGGGGGGCAATGAGTGTTATTGCAGGAACACAGTGATGTCTGGCAAAACCATGTGACCAAGACAGACCAGGGCATCCACCCCTACACTTACTGTACATGTACCAGCCCTCATTGAGACAGACAACCTGAAGAGCAACCATCTTAGCAGATCTGAGATCAGTTTCTTCACTGTTGGAATGTGGGAAGAACACTCTTCAAAATAAAGGTTCCAGTTTGTACCAGCAAGAAGTTTGTTCCACAGTCTGATTCCAATGGAAAACATTTTAACATTCTTCAAATGTTCACATTCTTTTTTATTTAGTAGTAGTTCTTTCTATTATCTTTGAATTGGTGCTTTACAGAACCCAAAAACCAATAAGCTGAATTTAGTTATGGCTCCTTGAAGATTAACTGACCCTATGCATAGGATAGAATCACAAATAATATCTCTTTAATCTATGAATCTATCTATTAATAGCTTTTAATATTTATCTAATTTTTTTCTGTAGACTTAATGCAGAATAAAGATAATAAAGAGATTTGCATATGATGAGATCTCAATAACGTGCTCAGATTTGCCAAGAGATCAAAGTTGGTCATCTTAAATTTATTTTAATGCCTAATTATCTGCGCTATTATTTTCCTACTGTTTCAGCACGTTTCTGTGCTACATGTACGTTGTGTCCTTATGTTCTTTTGAGTGTAAAGTGCCACAATGAAAAGATGAATGCTGCAATCCTACCATCATGTCATTGAGTAGGATCGAGCTGTGCTCTTAGAGAAGCAATGGCTGGCCTGTTCATGAGCGTCTTGAACAAGCTCTGTTCTTGGCTGTTAGCGTAGACAGCAGTGTTTACATTTAGCAGCTCTGTGTCCCTCATCACTCACATCTCTGACAGAACCAGGGTCAGCAGGTAAATTCAGTTGGTATCTACAAGAGAAGAAACACAAGTGTTTGCATTGCTGCAGAGCTCTCATCGAGGTGCCCTCCTGGATCAACAAAGAAACAAGACCCTGACTAGCGGCTCTTGACCCCACGCTGGCTCCTGTGTGGCTGAGGCCGGGATGCTGTGTGGAGGTTGAGCTGACACTGAGATACTATCTGACAGGTTGTTGTTTGAAATAAGGCCCAATGGGGCCCAAGACATTTGGGTTATGTGGAGCCGCCACTAGGGAACATGGCTGCAACTCTGGGAATGTTAATTTGTTGCTGAGAGATTTTTGTGGGGATATAGATAAATTCATTTATCATGGATGAATTCCTTGCACATTTTCCTATTTTGTGACCTGTGACCAACACATATCCCCCCTTTTCCTTGTGCTTCCATATTTTCCTTTAATTCTCTATCACCACAGGGTATTAGTTCACAGTCACACATAGAGTCCTCGCTGTTGCCTTTTCTCTTCGTTCTTCCATTTTTGTGCCTTTCCAAATCAACACCTCAAGCTTAAGGTTGACTTTGGCTGAGCTTTTGTGAAGAATCCCTCAGAACACTGACACCAATTTTTCAGCTAAGTGGCCCAAATCAAAGGTATCTTTCTCCTTTCCGTGTGTTTAAGCTAAAAATAAAACCTGTTCTCAAACTGCCATCATCCATGCATGGTTAGAAGCAGCAGGACATGTCGAGAAATAAAGCAGGAATCTTTTAATCTCTTGTCCAAGTAATAGGGGATTAAAATGCCCCCCACGGTCTCACAGTGAGGGCCTCCAACAACCACCCTCCCCCCTCCCTCAGCCACCCCCTTCCCGCCTGCGTCAATAGCACAACAGGCTGAACACGACCTTGTTGGCCCCTCAGTACCACAGTGGGCATCGGGCTGTGCTGTTTGGACCAAGTCCCCTTTCCTGTCAGCTCATTCCATTGAGTTTGGAATTAACCCTCTCTGCATCTCAAAGAGCTGTTCTCCCCGCTGCTGGGCCTCTGAAGAAATGCTCACCCCACACCCTTCCTAGACCATCATGCATTGCTTTCTCCTGAACAATCCCTAATACACCATTACCCATGAGGAGAATAAGAGCCTATAAATGATATAGTGGTTCTGGTTTTGGCTCGGTTTCTGCTTATATCTTTGTAAATATACTGAAGGGATAATATACTCTGAACTTTTTGGCTAAACACCCTCATTCTCTTAGGGCCAGTAACATACAAGCACAATGAAGTTTAACACATTTTCTTTATATCACCAGATGTTAATTCCACACTGAGTTTTAAATATACTTAAAAGGCTCTAGTTTCCCTTTAGCAGAGTTTATAATAAAAAGCCCAAATGGGAGCATAATTTATTATCCTAGTCTGCATTTTCTTTTTCTTATTGAACTTTGGTGTTTGGCCAACATTTTTGTAGTCATTTCTTTGCAGTAATATGCCCAAATGACAACCACTGTAGATAATTCTGTATTTAAAAATAAAATTGCTTCACTGTAGTGGTTTCTGGAACTAACTGTTGTTGATATATGTAGTTCCTTTCAATATACAATATATGATTTGTTTTCAAGTTGATTTTTTCATGCAAACATTATGTAAAGCATTTAAATAATAAGTTATATCAGGACTGTACTGAAATAACGGGGGTTATCTTTTGAAACTCAAATGACCAAATCATCAGGATGACCAGATGTCCCGGTTTCATAAGTTGTGTCCCAGCGTCCCAACAGCTAGCTAATATATGTAAATGTGTCCCAGTTTCATCTGTTGGAGTCTCTGACTTAAATTCAGTGTCACCAATGTCTATATATCAGTCTGTTAGTGTCTATAGTGAGGTGTGGTGTTGGAACTGTACAAAATTAACATAAATTTATTTTGTTATATTTTGTCATCCCAATTGGACAGCTAAACACAAGAGCCTCTAAAATGATAAGAGGTAGAATTGCATTTTATGGTTTTACGTTCCACATTCAATATTTTGCATTGTATGGCTTGATATAATGTGTTAGTAAGTCTTTAACTGTACTGTAGCTACCTGCCATGGTATAAATGTACTGCAGATCTTCAGATAAGGCCTTGTACAATGGATGAGACTTCATAGGTCCATATGAGGAGATGTATGAGATTAACTAGAGGAGCTCTTCACAAACCGAGCTCAGAACCAGAACAGGACACTTAAAAGACATTCCTCAGAGGGTTGTGTAAGCCAGAGCATTGTGTGCGAGGGTGAAGGAATGCCACTCTATAGCCATTGGGGCAATGCCTTGTTCCCTAAGTAATCTCTGCTTACTGGTTTATCTCTAAACAGGTTCTGCTCAACCTGTCCAGTCAGAGAATCTTGCAAACACATCAAAGATGTCTAGTTCATATTTACTGTTGTTTTTAAAAGTTCATTTTGCCAGTTCTCAGGGTCATCATTGAGGGGACAACCAATAATATTGTCCCACACCCTGAAACCAAATGCAGGTGCATTTAGGTCCTCATTGAAATACACATTGTGTGTCTGGTGTGTGCTCACTGCTAACGTGTGCTAATCACCACATTATTTGATTACAAAAATAGGCTTTTTTTAAATTATAGTATCAAACACATTTTCCCAGGAAGAACATCTTTAATGAGACATTAATGAAGAGATTTTGTTGTTTTCTTTGTCTCATTTCTCCCTCATATTATCTCCAACAACAAGAGCTTCAGATGTTTATGTGTATCTTTCAGATTAAAAGAACCATTTTTTCCAGTATAATTAAAAGGATGTTGGAACACCTGTCACACAATAATATAGAGATACTTAGAGAAGCTATTCTGGCACACATGCCTTTGTGTCTAAAGATGGGGGAATAATGTTGAGTTTTCATTACTTTAAAATTCTTTAATCTGTCCTGCAAATAATTCATAAAAAATCCCATTGGGTTATCCTCTCCTTCTGTTTAATCTGATTAGTGATCAAAACACAGGTCTGCAGAATTAGGGGCCTGGGTTCAAGGGTCAGGGGTCAGATGAGTGGATGATCTCTGCCTGAGGGTGATAAAGCCATCTTAGTCAAACAGTTAAATCTGGTCCTACACATATCAGTACAGATTATAAACTGCGATTGAAGCAACTCTGAATGAAGTCACTAAAATCAACAGTGTGTCTATCAGCAGCTATCAGTATCTATCAGCTGTTATTAATGGAGGTTTGGTTTGTGTTTTTCTGTACTATGGTTTTGTTGGGAAACTAAAATGCAGAATTGTATTTTTTTACACTGCAAAAATGTTAGTATCTCTTGCATTGCATTTCTAAACTATTCCCTGAATTTCTGTTTTTCCAATCTGTGCAAACTGTTTTTCCACGTCTGTCTGATTGAGTATGGTCCTGTACATCCAGGGTTGGCCAAGATGGAATCTGTGGAATTTCTTCACATTTTCTTGTCAAATGTTGAAGAAACATTTGCAGAAATCTGTGTAAAAATGTGTTAAACAGAGCTTGGTGTTTTAATAGACTCTCGTTGATGAATAAAACTTTAATTTAATTAAACAAATCAGATAAGCAGAAATTTTTAATAAAGGAGGAGGTTTTATGAATTACAGCATTTAAATTCTGTAAAAATCTGTGGGTTTTTGGGCACAGTTTTTGTGTGGGTCTGCTTTTAGGTTACAGCCTATAGCTTGATCTCACAGGATAGAAGATTTCTTTAATCTGTTCATTCACCTATTTATAACCCTCTCATGTATGTCGAAATATGAACGTCATAATTCTTTCTCTTTAATGCTTAATGCCATATGTCTTTTGTTAGCAATATTTTTCATGCATGTAAATTTATAGCTATGTGTCCAAGCACTGTTTAGCCTGTTTCTAGCTCAACATTTTTCTCTATTTACCACTCAGTGTTTTACCCCTCTAGCTTTTTCTCTCTTGCCATCTCTCTCCTACACACACTCGCTTTTAGTCTTTAGAACAGCAGTAAGCTTATTTGTTATTTGGCACTGGTATGATGGCTTAATTTTAGTATTGACTTTTGTAAAGAGATTATGCTCCCTGGAGTTCACCCGGAGAAATCCACACTGCTGTATGTACTACAGTGTCACCTTCATTTAAGGACACAATTTATGGCACATTGATTAATTGAATTTAGTTTGATGAACCTTTATGATCCCAGCATACACAGGAAGTGTTCATATAGCTAACAGGTATGATTGTGGGTTTAATCCCAGGTGTGATTATCATGCATCAAATTGTAATTGTGCTACTTCTACAATATTTTTATGCTTTACTGTCCTCTCTCTCTCTCTCTCTCTCTCTCTCTTTCTCGCTTACACTCGGGTCAGAAGAGATCTTCCTCATTCTCTGAAAACCTCCTGCTGAAATGTGACAAAGTGCTTTACAGCCTGATCATAAATACTTACCCTCTGTGTCTGTTATAGGAAGTGTGTGTGTGTGTGTCTGTGTGTGTGTGTGTGGACACTAGTGTTCTTCCACACAAATCTGCTGACCCATCGATGCACGCGCACCCACCCCATCTATCTCTGCTGTTGACACTCAGACTTGTTGCAGCTGTAAATGTGTTCATTTTAAACCATGTCTGAAGGATAAGAGACTGCGTGTCTGTTTTCAAATTCCACCACAGCCCATAAGATCTGAGCTGCCTGTATTTAGGTTGTTGTCTTCCTAGTTTTTTTCCATCTGCTTTTAAAATGATCTGAATTTCAGTGAATACACACAATAAGAAAGACATGGTGAAAATTATCATAGAGGTTTGTTGCGTTTGTGACAGATTGATTAATGTGTGTCTGACAACAAAATGTTGCTCTATTGACCACAAGCCTTCAGTTTGTTCCTATATCAATCAATCCAGTCTTTTATATTCATTCATTTTACCCAGACAGAATGTGCAGATGTTTAGATTTGATGTGTTAATCTGAACAGTTATTAGCAGCTTGTCCAATCAAAATATTTAATAAACACGAGAGATGGAGGACGTTGTGAATGCAGTATAAAGGGCTTCCATCATCTACAACATCTGCATGGGGTTTACAGAGAAAGCACCTTAATCTGTTTTTCAAAATAAAGATGTGACTTTACACTCCACAGGAGACTTCAGAAGAGAGGAATGCTTTTGTGTGGTCTGTTCCCTAATCAAGCGTTATTTCTTCACATCCCTGTTTATCTAGTTCTGTTTATTTACAGTCCTCTAAACAGATGCGGTTGGCATGTTTTGCTCCTGTGACTTCAGCCCTCACAGATTAGTGTTTGGGGGGTGGGAAACAACCCGAGCCCCAAAGGCTTGCGGGACTGAATTGGAACCCTCCTCAGGACGAGTATGGTAATATGCAAGCGTGGGTGGAGGCTCTCAGGAGGGGGGAAATCCTTCAGTCTTTTAGATTGTGCTCCACCCACTGAGGAGCCCATCTGCTGTGAGCCAGCGCTCAGTGTGAAAGACAAACACCGCACCAAACCTACACCACAAACCCGCTTCCTCTGTCACCGCACCACTGTTCCCTCCGCACCTCAGGCTCATTCCCATGTTTTCTTCTCACCTCCGACCAAAAACAGAGGAAGAAGCGTAGCGTTTTGTTTGGAGTTTTGTTTCCAAAGGGGAAACAGGTGCTTTGGTGGTCTTACTCCCCCTACCACCCACGTCCAATCAGAGCCGCTCTGACAACAAAAGGGTTTTTACCCACTTCTTTTACACCATCTCCATCAGAAAGAGAGCTTGTAGTTGACATGCTAATTGCAGAAAAGAGTAACTAAAGGGATGCATCACAATGAGAAACCTCCTCAGACACGTTTCCACCAAGATAATGTTTACAATGGACCTGGCAGAAGTGTGAGTTTCATCTGCTGCTTCAAACTGTTTATATTTTTATTGAAGAACAGAAGAACTTACTGAGATTGGCTCATATGTGGCTGTTCGCAGGCGGCTTTGAGTCTGAGATGCAGACGTTGAATAAGAATGTACTGCCACCAATAAATAGGTTTTTCTGAATTGAAGACAATGTAAATCAGATAATAATTAAAATGAGACTGAAGTGAATGAGGTGTTAAAAAAAGAAAAACAGGATGTGTGTGTCATGGGGGCGGGGCCTGTGTCCATTTGTCCATGTGAGTTAATGGTGGCAGAGAGCAGAGGGTCAGTGTGGGCCTGCTGTGTGCTGTTGGGTCCTGCAGGGATGGAGGGCAGGCAGCAGCCTGGGGCCATATGGTCATCAAGGCATCCCTTTATGATTTATCATCCGGTTACCCTCCAGCAGCATCTCAGGGCTTCACTTCAGCGGGTCAAGTTCACACAGGGCTCTTGTGATCAATCTCAGTCAGTGTTCAGCTGTGACGCATGAGCTCAGCACGTATTTAACCTGTTGCACCTATATATGCTGCTCCATATATATGTGTGTGTGTGTGTGTGTGTGTGTGTGTATATACATGTATATGTATACACATATGTATATATGCATGTATGTATATGTGTGTGTGTGTATATAAATTAT
>JBAJNP010014466.1:0-10940 GCA_036877545.1 Yasuhikotakia modesta | reverse complement strand
GGGGGTTTAAATCCGTTTATTGAATGTCAGTAGTCCAGTCTGCTAATTTTAATAAATGAAACCAGAATAAATTACAGGAATCTGACTATTTTCTATTGAAACTAAGACTATTCCTTTAAAAACACAACCAATGACATTGAAGGGGAAGGTGCTTAAAACATTGGAAGCTGTTTAAGGTGGAACAGAAAGATCAGCGAATAAGGAGCTGGCGAATCGGGAGCTGGATTCAGCCTCGTAAAATGTACCTGGTTCCGCAGAGACAACTGGATAAACTAAAAACAGGCACCCCTCATGAAACTATACATCAGACTGTAGAGAACAATCTCGATATGACAATAAGAAATAGTTTGCATAGGATGGATTTGGAGCCGCATTAAAAGGCAAAGATGTACACAACAGTATTGCAGAGATATTTAACATTAACCAAGCTGTCGGACAGAGAAACCAACACATTGACGTTAAAGACGAATTAATATCGACCACGGGTGTGGGCATTCAAGATGATTTAGATGATGTAGTGGAAGATTTAAAGAACGTTCCGCAGAGGAGTGTAAAAATGTTTGTTACGTTTTAGATAAAATGTCTAAAGCCAAAGATGTTGCTGCATGGACAGAGTCTGGGGAGTTTGTGTTTAAAGGTAGAACAATTAGCGGCTCACACATGCTGGATTTAGTTAAAAGTGTCATGGTCCGCAAAAGATTCACGATGAACGGCGACCCGCTGGATGGAACAAATTTCTGGAGGCAATCGCTGCGATAAACATGCCGCATTCGCTGGTCCCAAATCATTATGCTAGACATAAGATCAACTCTTTTAAAACCAAATCGACGATCCCTATAAACGGTTCGTCTAAAAAACGCAGAGTAGATCCAAGTACCCGGACAAGACAATCTAATTTTCCTTAAGACTTTGTATTCAGATCACCAATCTTTGACCGAAGCAAGTGGTTAAGTTTTTAATCTTTTGTTTTCTTACATTTTGTTTCATGTTTTCGTTATTTTTTATCGTTGATCTTGTTATTGATGTTGTTGTATGTATTGTTGAATGTGATGTGTGTAATAATAAATAGTTATAAACAAAAATTTGTTTTCTTTAGTTTTTATTGAGAAATATTAGACACGGGGCATATTTCACCCGTTTGCACACACTGAACCCATTTGAAAGCATTTTCATTAAATATTCATTACAGACCGTTTCAACTTTTTCACAACAACTTTTTCACAAAGGCATACACACAGTTATCATTGTTAATAAAATCATCGCTATATAGCTTCATCATAGCTTCATGATAGAGAGAAAAAAAATGGGGCAGTTCTACTGGTTAAGGAGTCGGGCTTGTAATCAGTAGGTTGCTGGTTCAATTCCAGCACAGGCAGATAGCAACTGAAGTGCACTTGAGCAAGGCACCGGGTGTGTGTGTGTTCACGACTTGCAGTGTGTGTTCACATGGATGGTTTAAATGCAGAGGTCACATTTCGGTTATAACTGACAAACACGTCACTTTCAAGAAAGAATTCACAATGTTGCCCGCATGTGTCCGATGAAAAATCCTAGACTTGCGTCAGAATATTGTACCATTCTACACTGTAAAAATGTTACATAGCATCTACGTAAAAAAGTTTGGTAACAATATTACACAAGATAATTTTAAGTACTTCAAGACTTTTTTTTTTTTTTTTACAAATTTCCCTTAATTAATCATGTAAAATTACCTAAATTATTTATGGTGTCACATGATATTCTTAAAATTTTAAATGTATATTCCACTAATAATATTAAGTTGACTTGAAAATAAATCAAGTAAAATGTACTAACTTTTATAAATTATACATTACTGAATTGTTAAAGGTTGGTTTTTCATTTGTTAATTAAAATGATTACATAATGCATTGTTATATTTACTTCACTGAAACTGGTGATTGTGTTATTAACCACAACAGTACTCCGGTCAGAGAGTTGGAGACATCGGATGAGTTTGGCCGTTTATTGCACCATCAACCATATATACATTAAGGGAGGCAAGAATATATGTATATAGGTAGTTTCTGAAATAAATAAAGGCAATATATGAATGTCACAAATGAGGTCTCAAATTAACTATTAACTTAATAAACAATATGTGCATGTTAAGAATAACAAGTTATATAGTGCCACCATATAACATATGACATAAGATTTATATAACGAACCACATACTTTTATACCGACCAAACAGTACTACGAATTACACTAGCTGTTGTCAGAGCAACGATAACAGCAAACAACAATTAAACGATGTAAACCTTATTATCACAAGCTACAATGCTGGTGGGCTAATAAACTGCGCAACAGGTACCAACGCATAAAACGTTCGCTCTACAGAAACATCATCTAGCAATCAACATTTCTATAACACGCATACGAATCATACTTAACAACTATGGCATTAGTAGCGAACATGACGACCACCCACCGTGGTATAGACTTTATCTGGCGCCTAAACGGCACGAGCACTAATATGCGGACATTTGGCTGCGTCTGCATAAAGATGTGAATACACAGCTACACAAGCCCCGCCTACTGTATTTTACACCTCATAAACCCAGAGCGTCAAACCGCTGAACACAGTATACTCCACCTAGCGGGGGAAATTTACAACATGCATGTTTCAAAATGTATTTATTAAATTTTTCAACTACACACGTGAATAAGTGTTAAACATTTTTTTATCAAGTTTTACTGATCTGTGTTATACATATTTTACTGATTGGAACCAAATTAAACTTTGCAAGTATTACAGGGTATACATTTTTCAAAGAACATTTAGATAAGTTTTTGTTTTAGTCCAGAACGTGACTGTTACAAGAACAAACAAAAAAACATGCAGTGCATGTTCTTGACCAGAACCTGGTGACATTAGTTTTGCAAAATCTAAGACAGAAGTTTGATTTTCAGGGATTGTAATTTAGGGGAAAACTTGCACATGTCTAGTTCCATAAAGAGCTTCTGGAAAGCCTCAAATGAATACCTTAACTCTTTTGGGTATGTAAGGTTTAATGCATAAATTAGTCCAAGAAAAATGGCACAGGCTTTAGCCAGATTTCCCAAGCCAGTCATGACTTGCACACACCCTCCAGGACAATGAAGTCCTCATGATCTCCCCTCCTGCACACAGCAATCCTCATGATGTGCTGCAGGAGATCTTGCACCACTGTCGGGTGTCCTGCTCAGTACAATTTGTTGTTGTGCTTCACTTCTTTTGGTCTTACCATCATAACCGGTTGTACCTTATTTTCCATTTCTTCTCCTGTTTTGCTTAGCTGCTTTTATTAGTTGCTGAGATTGTTGCTGAATGTGTTAAGGGTAAACCTGAATTAACAAGCTTAACTTCCAGCCTAAAGCACTGTGGCTTTGAGCGTTGTAGATTTATACTCATGTGTAGGTAGATACTTGTATGCCTACAGCTTATGGTACGTCTGTATCATTCTTTTTCTTGCGTGTATTAAATTATCATTGAAGATTGTTTTCTCTTTCTGTTTCTCTCAGAGGAACCGTAGGGAGGTGCCCGACCCTTTTATTTATTGTAACCCCCATTTTTTTTCTCCTGTTTTTCAGTTAGTCAGGGAGTGAGTGTATATTTCTGTTGTTGATTTGTTTTTGTTTTGTGAGATTAAGTCGAACCACTCCCAAGTTAGAGGGGAACTTTTGTTTGTTGTTTTCTTGCCTGGCTGCTCCTGAACTTGTGTTCCCTTCCTTGTTTGATTACTTTGTTGAATAAAAAAGAAATTAATATAAAGATAATTGTTGTCTTTGTGGTACGGCGGCAGGACCCCCGACTTAAAAGCTCGCTCACATGATGCTACGTTTCCTCATCCCCTAGACACTGTGTGGGACGTAACATTATTTGGGGGCTCGTCCCTTTCAAAATTTATTGCTCAGTTGAGAACTGGTACTTTTGCTAATTTGGTGTTGTTGTGACATTTCCTATTTTATAGGAGTTCATTTTGCATTTGGCCATTTTCAAAAAAAACCCGAAAGAATCATGTAATAAAATTTTGTGGCTTGTCTGAATTTAATATTTTTGGCTGCTTTCATTTTTTTAGGGTGAGGGCAGAGTGTGTGAAATGGATTTTGATCTTTTGGCATTTACTCTTTCACCAATGACTGAAGTTTTTAATCGATGCAAGAAGAAAGACTTGTTGTTAATTGAGTTCTTCAATGTCAAGGTAACTAGGGGTGCTGTCAAAGCGGTTATCAAACAGGAGTTATAATGAGTTGGTGAGTACGGGTGTTTTTCCCGCTGAAGAAGATGTGATAGGAGAAGAAACTTCTGCTTCAGGCTTTCTTGTTCCTGCGGTGTCTCAATTAGATCCACAGACTGCAATTAAGTTAAAAGAGCTTGACTTAGACTTTAAAAGGCAAGAACATGATATTAAAGTGGTACAGCTCCGTACTCATGAGGTTGAAGCAAATAGAGACATTAAGCTTAAAACGCTTGAGTTGGAAGCAGCTGCTTTAAGTAGGAAGCCTCCTGTTCCTCGCCCACGCACTAGGGTTCCTTCCTCACCAACGTTTCAGCATGTCCAGTCACAATCTAGTACATTTAACTGTGATGCCGTAAGTAGTGGCCAGCCAAACTTTGACGTTGTGAAGTATGTAAAATTAGTTCCTCCTTTCAGAGAGTCGGAGGTGGATTCATACTTCATCGCTTTTGAACGAATTGCTGCTAAGTTAGAATGGCCAAAAGACATGTGGGGGCTTTTGCTCCAGTGTAATTTAGCAGGTAAGGCCCAGGAAGTCTGCTCTTCTCTTCCAATTGAGCAGTCTCTTGGTTATGAGATTGTCTGAAGCTGATTGTCTGTCAGCTTGCTGGTAAGCCGAATCAGACCATACCTTCTGCTCCCCTCCATCCAATTCCGGTAATGGGTGAGCCTTTTGAACATTTGATTCTAGATTGTGTTGGTCCACTGCCAAAATCTAAATCAGGGCACCAATATATTCTAACACTGATGTGTACTGCCACTCGTTTTCCAGAAGCTGTCCCTCTTCGCACTCTCAAGGCCCATGCTATAGTAAAGGAGGTGGTGGTGAAGTTTTGTTCAACGTTTGGATTGCCTACAGTGGTTCAAACAGATCAAGGTACTAATTTCACCTCTAAAGTCTTTGCTCAAATGTTGAGGGAGTTAGGGGTTGCTCACAGGATGTCCAGTGCTTACCATCCAGAGTCTCAGGGTGCTCTGGAACGTTTTCACCAAACCCTAAAGTCAATGTTGCGTGCATACTGTCTAAGTACGGGCAAAGACTGGGTTGAGGGTTTGCCAATGTTGATGTTTGCTGTAAGAGAATCAGTGCAAGAGTCACTGGGGTTTAGCCCTGCTGAACTTGTTTTTGGACACACGGTCTGTGGACTCTTGAAATTGCTAAGTGAGCAGTTGTTGTCAAAAGACCCAGTGTCTAGTAATATTTTAGACTATGTAAGTGCTTTCCGTGAACGTCTTCATAAGGCTTGTGAGATAGCAAAGTCCCATCTGGCAACGGTTCAGTCCAAGATGAAACTACGGCATGATAAGACCTGTGTCAAACGCAGTTTTCAGCCTGGTGAACTGGTTTTAGTCTTACTTTCTGTTCTGGGGTCAGCATTACAGGCTAAATTCCAAGGCCCTTATGCTGTGGAGAAAAAACTTACAGACACTGACTATGTAATCTTGACTCCAGATCGCAAGAAAAAGAGTAGAGTGTGTCATTTGAATATGCTGAAGGCTTACGTCAAGAGTGACACTGCAAAAGAAACTCCTGTGTGTGATTCTGTGCCTGCGGTTACTGTGCTGTCTTCTGCATGTTGCCCTCTGGAGGATAACCTGGTGGGAAATGAAGAACGTATGAGCTGTATCCGTCTTAACAACTCTGCGGTACTGAGTGACTTGGACTCTTGCCCACTTATCTGAGAACCAACGTACAGATTTAGTTCAGTTGATCGGGAAGTATGACCATTTGTTTTCTGATGTTCCACGCCAGACTACCATCCTCACACATGACATTGATATTGGTGAGTCTTTGTGGTACGGCGGCAGGACCCCCGACTTAAAAGCTCGCTCACATGATGCTATGTTTCCTCATCCCCTAGACACTGTGTGGGACGTAACAGCATAATTTTAGCAAAGTCAGGTAAACCTCCAGTACAACCATAGGGCAGAATCATCCCCACTTTGTATGTTGTTCCAAAGTAAGTCACTGAGGTGGTTAATGGGACACTACTTTGATTAGATATTTTTTTTATGGCCTGCTGTACCTCTACCTGCAGAAGTTCCAATGGCATGTTGGAAACCTTACTCACATACAGCAAGTTTTTTTCAAGACTGCCATGGAAGTGGTAAGCCATCATAAGTTGATGCCTTGTAGCAAGGGACAGCAATACGTTTTTGAAATTGGTTGTATGCCTCACTACACGCTTAAAAAAAGCTGTGCTTAGACTCTAAGCGTATAGTCCAAAGTCCAACAACTGGACCAAAAGCCTTAATCACCTGAGGGTAATGCTCCAAGAAGTGGTGTTTTGGGAGCAGTTTTTCATTTGGAAAAAAAAATTTGACTGAACAGATTCAGCTAAAGAAATCTTTGTCCCAATCAAGAATGGCAGAAGTCTAATAAGAACCCAATTTTCATGCATATTACCTCCAACACTTCGACGTGTGGCAAATTTTTGGGGTATTGCTTGAGGCCTATTTGCTTTATCTGTCCATTTGTAGTGTCAGTGCAGGATTTTCTTTTAAAGCCTGAAGATGAATGGCATAAGCCTCCTTATGGTATGGTGGCCGAGACAGAACCGACAGATATAGCCCCCACTAAAACTCTGAACTAATCCACCAACTGCATGGGCACCAAGGTTATCTACAACAACACTGATTACAGTCTCTTTAATGGTTTTTCCATAACCAGCAATGAAAACCCCTTCTTGGTCCAATACACAGAGATCTTTCAAAAGAGGCTCTAAAATTACTTCATATCCAAATTTTCTTACATCGTCAGCTTTGCTGAGAACAGCTAGATGTATTGATGTAAGAGCAGATCGCAATTCAGGTTGCATATTAGCCAAAATCCAATAAACTGCTGTGATTTTGTGTTCTTAGAAGTTCCAAGTGGGTTACAGACCTCAAAGACATCAACATATAAGATCAGAGAGACTTTCATTTCACCCCAGCAAAAAATGCATTTTCTGTGAAATATCTGCCACAAAGGACTTGAAAAGTAATGGGACACTTGAACACTTGTCAGACCTTTTCTCATGTGCTTGCCATTTAACACTTGCTGCAATGTCTGGAGAACAGGTACATACTGATAGTGTCTACTCTCAGTGGCATCCAAAATATATTCCGCCGGCTCAACAATTTGCAAATTGTCTCTAAAATATTGTCTTCTTCTGAATGAAGAGCCAAGGGGACCACCCACTTCTATTGCTGTCCTTATAGGATTGAGCTTACAAAGGTCATCAACAAACTCATTGATACTGACTTCATTGAGAACACAGTTGTTTTTCCCTAAATTCAAATCAACAATGTTTCTCACATCTCGGCTTGCCATCAGAGAAGAAATAAACTGGAGCTCCCCGACCAAGTCATTAACACATCTGGCAGAGACATTATATACACACTCCAGCTTCAACAGGAGAAGGGCTAACTTCTTAAGAACTACTTGTGACACATCTTCGGTCTGGTCATTCTGAATGTGGTCAACACTTTGTACAATGATTCCTTCTGAATCCTCAGAGTGGGGATCAGGACCAAATGAATGCTGCTTGGCCTTGCTTTTCACAATTGCACCAACCTTTAAATCACTGAAAGAATGTGGATTGTGTTTCCTGCTTTTGTGCGTCATAAAAGTTCCATAAACATTCGATGAAAAATCCTAGCCTTGCGTCAGAGAATATTGTACCATAGAATTTAGTTTAAGAAAATCTTATTGGCAAAAAACGGCGGTCGTCAAGTTTATTCCCAACGCTATCGAAAAAATATCCGACACCTTCTTCATTTATGTAAACGGCGAGCCAGTGTTCTCCGGGGAGATTTGAAGCGTGGGTGTTAAATGAAAATAGTCCCGGTTGCGGGAAATAGTCGCACAGGAGCATCCCGAGAAAATGTGTATCCACGAAATCTTATCCATGACAGCAGTAAGCTGAACCGTATTCATTGTTATTTATTAATAGTCATCAACCAAAACCTGACGTCTGTTTGACACTTCTACGACAGAGTCAAAAATAGAATATACAATAAGATTAATTGTACGGGGTAGAGGTTGTCTGAAGCGAGCTTCAAGTCTGATATTCCCAGACTTGATAAGCGACACGTGTTGTCTGCAACCTTCGTCTGGTGTTAGATTGAACACATAGAGGGTGTAACTATGCAAAAAATCTCTATCAATAGACAGCGCATGGTTTTTGAGGTGTTTTCCAGAAGCCAAAGCTAGTTGGTAAAATTCACGCACTGCAGAACCGCTCCCATAACTGGGTTGCAGAGGCTTTGCAGGGAATTGTTGACCATCCAGATAAAAATTCTAAATCATAATTTTTAAAAGCAAAGGGATTTTTATTATACAATCCTGTAAAGACATCATTGTCAACCATAGCTAGAACTCTAGATTTTGGTAGAGTTCTTGGTTGCAGACATGCGAACCCGGAGTTATTGAAAAGTTTTTTATGCACACACGGTCAATCGGGCTTGGCTGTGGTCGTGAGCAGCGCTTGTGCGTGACCCAGCCTCACAGCAGGGGACACGCTCACTTTTTTCACAAATAGCGAGGCCAACACGATGTTTAGTTTATAGGCTATGGCGTCGCTCGTCATTCGACAAAATTCGTCTTTAGATCTTGTCATACAGATTTTAATGTGTACGCCATTAAGCATTAGTTTTTCTTGAAAGAAGATGTCGCTAAGAACCGGTGTGAGCAGCTCAACAACATTACTGGCGTTGGAAAACGGGGCTCTCTTTGTCAGACCGCTGTTTTCCCCCACAGGATCCGCCACATCCATGCGCCCTGCTGTATCTTTATAGAACAGCCCGGCAGAAAAAAACGTTTCCAACGTATCTTTATCATAATTAAGGAGACACTCAATAAGGCATCGATAAGGATGAGTGTTTGTGCTCTGAGATATTATGCGTAGTTGATAAGCCCCACCGGCGCTCCATCTGCGATGTCTGTACCGTCAGGTATAGTGATTTTGACGCATAAAAATAACAACGTGCTGTTGAGGTCTATGTAATCCTCTCCAGTCCCTGTAAAAAACTCCAAAGGGGCCGTGTCTGAAATCGCTGATAATGGTGGAACTTCAAAATAGGCATTTCTTTTAACAGCAGTTTGTGTCAAAGGCACTGTGAACAGGTCGAGTTCTGATTAATGCATTCTTCTGACATGTTGTGTATTAGGGCCATGGTCTAGAATATTGTTTTGACAGATTTCTTTGACTTTGCCGCTGTAACACGTTTTGCTGTCTCCTTGCGTCCACGTTTTATGACTGAGCTCCTTATTTTTTTCAGTGGTTGACCACTCCTCCTGACCCAGGCAGTCTAAACATTCTTTTGCGTGACATCACCATTAGCCCGGACCCATCTTGAGTGTTATTGTTGTTAAGCGAACGTGTTAGTGTATTTGTAACAACGTCGCTTAGTATCTCTTTTGCAGCCGATTTAAGATGTGAACAACAAATAGAGAACAATAGCCTACGCAATATCTAGTGTATATATCTATGACAGCATGCCAGCAAACAGGAAGTCGCGATGTGTTGTATTGCCTGTTGCTTGTATTGTCTTTTCATTGTGTTTGCCTTCCCTGTGGTTTGCCTTCCCAGCTTGTTTTTAAACGAATGCGAACCACAATCTACCACTTTCTCATTTACCCACGTGTTGAATTTTTCTGGCCATCCAACCCACTGGACCAGTACCTTTGTCGGCCGCCCCTGTTGCTTTCTGTCCAAAATTTTTCTGTTTTAAACATCTTGTCCTTCTTTACAGAGATTTTTTGCAATTCTTGTTCATAAACAACACCGTCAATAACATCTCCGTCATAATCACAGGGTCTATAGACAGGAGGGTCTCTGGGGATGCATGTTTTTACTGTAAAAACTCTTCTGTATAATTTTTCTCATATCCTTTAGCAAAAGGCCCCCTTACTTTAGAAATTCCAACAGTGTCCCCGATCTTATACTTAAAAATAGGTGCCTTGCTGTGCGAAGCCTTAGCCCCATATAGGTTATGCAACACAGTTGATACATTTTCACCGCATACGTCAATCGGGCGCATCTTGATGCTTCTGTGGTAGCTTGCATTATACCCATCCGTGAGATCTTAAAGTACATCAACGTACTGTCTTGATTTTGTAGCCGTTAAAAACGCCACATTCTAGCTTTGTAGGTTTGATTAAACTGTTCGATAATACTGGCTTTTAACTCAGTCTCTGTTGCAAAATGTGTTTCTGAAATTTGCAAAATTGCAAAAATCTGTTTCTGAAATTTGTTTATCAGTTAAGCAAACACCCGTCTCTTTTAAACGTTTTTACCGCCTAAAGAACCGGTGTTAGAAGGGGTATAGTAAATCTTTTTCAGTATCTGCTCGGTCATATTATCGCCTCGGAGGTTACAGAAGAATAACACATAGGTAGTTTAAGTCACAGGTTTTTATTTATCAAACAGACAAGAATAATTCATGTTTTTTCAAACATTATCGATATAGTGAAGAAACTTAATGCACAATACAATATCCATATCAAGAATGTAATCAGTCAATGTTTCAACAGCCCCAAAAACATCATATGAGAGTGCGTCTACACATAGATCTGTTACATACAGTACAGGCCAAAAGTTTGGACACACCTGCACATTCAATGTGTTTTCTTTATTTTCACAACTATTTACATTGTAGATTCACACAGAAGACATCAAAGATGTGAATGAACACATATGGAATTATGTACTTAAC
>JBAJNP010014465.1:0-10941 GCA_036877545.1 Yasuhikotakia modesta | reverse complement strand
AAGACAAGGACACGAAAAACAAACCAAATTGGGGCATCAACATAACGAAATGTCGCAGCGCCGAACACAAAAACAAAAGACAATCAGGCTGCGTGCAGCTGATGTCGCCCGCCTCATCCTCCTTCGTAACAGAACACTTCGCCACACCAGGATCCAGCGGTTTTTCTGAGGACCCATTTACTCAGCTTTGTCAACTACGGCAGAAAGGTATGTCGATTGAGGCATATGTACAGGAGTTCTGTGTCCTATCATCTTGTTTGCCCTTTGAGGATGACATTTTTTTAATGGATATGTTCCGTATGGGACTTAATGAGCAGCTAAAGACTCGATTGTGCCCTGATTCCACAGCTGTCCCTAGCCTATGTCATGGCCTATGCTTTGTGGTGCAAGGGATCGTCCTTTTCCATGGGTGTTGTTGACAAGATGGCCACCAAACCAGAGTCACAGCCCAAAATGGCCGCCAAGCCAGAGCCACAGCCCAAAATGGCCGCCAAGTCAGAGCCACAGCCCAAGATGGCCACAAAGCCAGAGTCACAGCCCCAGACTCAGAATCCAATAAACACAGCAAAGGTCAGGGCAGACAGCGAAACATTCAGAAAACCAGGAAACAGTCCAGAGAAACAGCCAAGCCAGAGCCACAGCCCAAGATGGTCGCCGCATCAGAGCCTGCACATGACAAGGTGGCCACCGCATTGGAGCCTGCACATGACAAGATGGCTGCCGCATCGGAGCCTGCACATGACAAGATGGCCGCTGCACATCACAAAATGGCCACAAGATTCCAGAGTCGGCATCCGTCCTGGCCGCCCTTCCCGAGTCGGCATCCGTCCTGGCCGCCCTTCCCGAGTCGCCACCCGTCCTGGCCCAC
This sequence comes from Yasuhikotakia modesta, assembly GCA_036877545.1. Taxonomy (NCBI): domain Eukaryota; kingdom Metazoa; phylum Chordata; class Actinopteri; order Cypriniformes; family Botiidae; genus Yasuhikotakia; species Yasuhikotakia modesta. The sequence continues at coordinate 10,073 of JBAJNP010014465.1, read as the reverse complement.
TTCTGTCCTGGTCCACTTCTTTGTAGTTCACACTCTGATCTCAGAATGCCAGAGTTGACTCCACAGCAGTGTATGCCCCCACAATCCACAAATACTCAGCGCAGTGGTTCAAAAGTATACCTGCTCGGGACCTGCTCAAAAGTAAACCTGCTTTAAACCCCAGTAAACAGCAGTGAAGAACAGTCAGGGACTGTGCAAGCACCAGTAGTCACAACACCTCAAGCTCCAGCTGCACCTGCTCAACCACCAGTGGCGACCGTGGCGAACAGGGAAGGCGAGGACGATCATTTAATGCCAGAAGAAGAAGCAACGTAGTACCAGGATTATGCTGGGGATGCAAACAGCCTGGTCACACTAAGAGAGATTGCCCAATATACCCGTTTGTAGAACAGCAACAGCAAGAACAAAATACTGGTCCAGTGCACCCGTGGGTGAGCAAAGGACAAAGATACTAGGGGTGCCCAGAGAATCCTATGGGGAGGAGCCAGTTTTCAATGTTATCTTCAGATGCTGATGAAGAACCAATGGTACAAGTGAAAATTGAAGAAAAACTGACCCCAATGATATTTTGGAAAGTCCAAAATATGCCCTTCACCTCCCCCAGTAAAAGATTCTGAGATCAAAATACCCCTGTTAGTATGAGAACACACCTCAGTTAATTTGTTAGGGAGGGATGCCCTATGTAAATTGAGCTTGCAGATTTGGTGCTCCCCTAAAGGGATTTACATAGATGAGTTAGGAGTAACGCAGGTGACAGTAACAGAACACAAAAATTTGACACCACATGCAAATGTTTAATGGATAGGAAACATTGGAGACCAGGTACAGTACACACTTCACAAGTGGGGAAGGTACATAACAGAGCAGTTTGATAATCCAAAAATGCCAGATACAGAATTTCACTGTACACTCATATATGACACAAAAAGGGACCCCAAATTGGAAAAAGAATGGTTAAAATACGCAGGGCAGCAAATAGCTCTTTTGTCAGAACACATAAGTATAGGCCCCAAGCTTTGAGGGTAAAGAACTCTGAGTTTGTTGACAAATGGTTTAGGGTACACAACTCAATTCCACATAAACTTTATATGTGCAGGATGGGTGTGACGCTCAAGACTTAGGACCAATGATTCTGCAGGCAGAACACCAGCAGTGGATGCCCACAGACAACCCCCTCAGGTCAGCAAATCCCATTGTAGTTGGGGCAAAACCAGGAGTGACACTTTCCTGCAAGCAGCAGTACCCCTTAAAACCTCAGGCAGTAGAAGGGATTAGGAGCAAAATTGAGGGAATGGTGACCGCAGGAGTATTGGTAGAAACAGCAACTTACTGCAATATACCCATTTTTCCTTCGATTGGTTCATGATTTTAGGGCAGTGAATGAGGTTGTAGAAGATTGGCCAGCTGAGGTTCCTAAGACCTCTTTTTTCCTTCACTTTTCAAGGTAAACAATACACCTACACCAGAATGCCAAAAGGATTTAAAGGTTCGCCACATTTTCAATCAGGTTCTAAAAAATGACTTAGATGATCTCAGATTAGATATAACATTCATTCAGTATGTAGATGATATACTCATCTGCTCAACAACTCCTGAACAATGCCATGAACATTCCATTAGTGTTGACTAAGTGTTGACTAAATTAGCACTAGGAGGCCACAAGGCCTCTAGAGAAAAACTGCAATACTGTATGCCACAGGTAGAATATTTAGGTAGACTGATTGCTCACAAGACAAAAGCAATCTCACCCAGTTAGTTAGAAGGAATAAAGTAAAGCTCCACAGCCTCAAACTGTAGCACAGATGATGACCTTTTTGGTCTGACAGGTTTCAATGCAGATTAGATAGCAGATTATGCTATAAAAACTGCTCCACTTCGCGCAATAATGAAACAGGCAGGCAACCAACTTCTCAAAGCTCCACTCACTTGGAATGCTGAAGCATTGGTAGCATTTGAAACTATTAAAAAGGAACTCCAAACCGCACCAGCATTAGCCACCCCAGACTATACTAAACCTTTTCATTTGTATGTGGCTGATAGAATATCTGGATACGCCTCAGCAGTGCTTATGCAAGAGACCTACAGTGGCAGGAAAAAGCAACCCTTAGCGTATTATAGTGCTAAACTGGACAGTGTAGCACAAGGTTATCCTCCCTGTTATTAGCAAGGGTTAGTAGCTGTACATTTTGCTTACGAAAAGCCCTCTACTATAACCATGGGCTATCCTGTAAATATATATACTCATCATAAAGTGGTTGAATTGCTGGAGAAAGGACGTTTTGTACTTACTCAAACAAGATGTTTAGCTTACTCAATGATCCTTACTTATCCTGATGTACAGATGTAAGATGTACAGTTTCAAATCCAGCGAATTACCTGCCATTAGAAGGGGAAGGCACTCCTCACAAGTGCGTGGCGAACTCATGAGGCCAGATCTTGAATCAACCCCTATGCCAGATCCTATGGTAGAGTACTTTGTGGACGGCTCATGTTTTAGAGATCATCTGAGAAAACATGCTGGATTTGCAGTTGTAAAAAGAGATGGTCAGAATTTCTTTCCAGTTACAGTGCAACATTGTGAACAACCATGCTCTGCACAACTGGCTTAACTGAAAGCGTTCACCGAAGCGTGTAAGCTGGCGAAAGGTGCAGTTTCAAACATTTACACTGACTTTGTGTACGCACATGGAGTATGCCATCTGTTTGGCACTGTGTGGAAACAGAAAGGATTTAAGAAAAGTGATGGCTCACCCATCCTTCACGGTAAACAGATTACAGAACTGATTACTGCAATAATGTACCCTTCAAAACTGTCAATTATAAAATGCCAAGCTCACCAGAAGAGCAGTGTCTACATCATTAAAGGGAATAATTGCGCTGATGCATACGACAAGCAAGCATCTGGGTGCCAGTTAGCAATTATGGCACCACCAGTCATAATCGAACCTAACACCACTCCAGAACATGTCAGAGACATGCAAAACAATGAGAGGAAGATACAAGAGATCAGCCGCTTCCTGCGAACCTTCTGCCATGACCACCAGAACTCCTGGAACCAGTTCCTAAGTTGGGTCTAGTATGCCCAAAATTCCCTCTGACAGCCAGCTACTGGACTTCCTTCCTTCCAGTGCATACTTGGTTTCAGACCTCCCCTCTCCCTTGGTCTGGGGGAACCCTCTGACGTCCCTGCCGTTGATCACTGGTTCTGAGAAAGCTAGAGAGTTTAGGATGCAGCCCACAATCAGCTGCAAAGGACAGAGTGCAGACAACCTGTAAGCTTAGTCTTAGATTCGCTGGCCTCTTAACCATCCTGGAACAAGTAAACCCCATCACATACAAGCTCCCCCCTGAGAACAAGATATACTTCACTTTTCATGTCTCCTTTTCTAAAACTCTTCCCTCCTTCTGTTTTCCCAGACCCTGACCTCTCAGAGAACCCCCCTCTCCTTATGGAAGAAGGAACTGTATACCTGAGTCAAGGACATCTCAGATTACCGATGCCGTGGTGGTATTCTGGAATATCTGGTGGATTGGGAAGGCTATGGTCCCAAAGAGCGCTCCTGGGTCCCCCAAATTTACATCCTCGATCCTAGTCTGAATTCCACAACACCCATACAGAACACCCTGCTGCCCAAGGCCGTGGTAGACCACCACAATGCCGGGGCTTGCTCTCAGGAGCGGGCCATGAAGGGAGGGTACTAAACGTGTACTTAACATTGGCCGCTAGAGGGAACATGAAATTTGGATAAATAAAATAGCACAAAGAGGTGGTTGTCAGGAATATAAAGTAAGGGACATCAGTAAGAAAAAAGAACAGAAAAGTGAGTCAATGCTGAAGGGAATTAATGTTTGGAGAAGAGCTAGAGACTTGTGGAGTGTACAAGCTGAAAAGGTCATGTCAGACAGAGAAAAACTGAAACTTGAAGAGGAGCAGAGACTAGAGTAGAGTGCAGAGAAAAGTAAGGAAGTGGTATTCATATGCCCCTCAGGACTTGTGTATGCCTCCTGCAGGTTGAACCCAGCCTTCCAATACTACCACTGGCCCACCCCTTTACTATGCGCCCCTTAGAGGTGTCAAAGGTATATACCCAAGCATATCTGGACAGATCACAATACACGGTAAAGTACATAATGAGGATCAGAGCTGTGGGAATAAGCAGACAATCACAGCCACTGCAAATCATACCTGAAGCTCCAGAAATAGGGGTTGCACAAACTAATATATACGTAGTAGAGAAGGCTGAGTCAGATTTATTCATGGAGCATGGAGCAGAGGAGATAACGGTACTTAGACAGGAAGAAAACAAACTGACTTTAGAAGTTACTACAGAAGGAAAAGAGGAAAGCATAGGACACCCAAGTGAGAGGAGGAAGTGATTAAAGAGTTAGAGAGAAGATTATATTAAAGATATCCTCGAAGATCTTCAGGTGATTTAGACATGTTACATGCAGGAGGGGTGGATGCTATGTGAAGTAACAGATAATATAATTTGAGGCATAGTGGAGAATATGATGTTGATACAGAGGGTAGTGATGGTGAGGCAGGCCAAGGCTACACATATCACCAGGATACAACACATCATACTGAGCAGTATGCAGCAAAGGATGGGCCAAACACCAGACACCAGTAAGTATGGTGCTACCAGATTAGGATTACAGTATCGGCCATATAGTAGAACTGCACCCAGCAGGCCAGACCATAAGTATCAGTATCAGATGTCTTTGAAACAGAAGGGAGACATGCTAATGATGTTCCTTGGCAACAAATTTAACAGAATTACTATTAACAGAAGGTACTAGGCCATGGATAGAGGCTGTAGAAACTGAAAGGAGATCTTAAAATTACTGACCAAAACCTTGAGCCTGAGAGAGGCAGAGGATGTTCTAATGGTTGCAGGGTTGAGCCAGGCTGTGGAAACACCTGACTTGGACAGAGCTTCGATCAATATCAGAGTGAATTCTGTGACTCTCTAAGGAGTGTATACCCAATGAAGTTTGATGAGGCGAAACTGACTCGCCCACAACTAGTGGATCAAGACTGCATGCAATGGACCTGCACGCAATCTTATTCTAAATAACATTGATTGCACGCAATCTTATTCTAAATAACATTGATCCAAGGAAAAAGTGGTTCAGCACCATTGATTTGAAAAAGTACAGCTATACCAGATTACCACAAGGGTTCACTCACCTTATTTGTTTAACCAAATTCTAAAAGACAACCTTATTATAAATCTGTGGTGCTTTTTAAAACTTTGACAATCATTTGCTTATCTTGACCAGCCCAATGTAATATAGAATTTGAAACAGTAGTGTGAGTTTGGGGGTGCGACCATCTATCCAGCGATCAATGGCAGTGTTTGTGTAAAGTGAGATTTCTGATATTTATACTACTTATTGCAAATAGTGGCAATTATCTGCACCTCCTTAAAGCAACACACGCTTTACCCTCTACGCCACATTGGTTGGTGGAGCGTGTGAAAATAGTCTCTGCCAACAAGGTGGGCTGTTTGCATTTACACACAATAATTTTAATTCTGATAAACTGGTAGTGGATTGGAGATTGGATATTGGTTTCATCAGGGTAATTAAGTTGTACTAGTGTTTTGGTTATGGATTGAACACTGACTTAATAGACTTTATTTGTTGGATGTAAATATCCATTTTATAATTCACAGATAGGCCTAATTGATTGTTACAAAAACTAAACAGTGTGCTTACATGCAGGCTGTGCGCTATGCATCCGGAGCATCCAGCAGCTTTACGCAACTTTTTCTTTATAACTAACATTTTAAATATCAGATTGTTTGCTAGATTTATTATTTAGTGGTCCCTGTTCGTTTGTATGTTAAGTTGTCCTATTAAAGAACTGTAAAGTCTGTGTAATTTATAAAGTATCATTTGCCACAAATCTAGAGTTGAAATACTTTTAATTCACATACACATCTGGGGAAGCTGTGAAATTCACATTCAAGTCATAATATCCTGTTGGATATTATGAATGGGTCTAGTTAAAGATTTGACCCAAATTTTATTACTCAATTCGTTATAAATAAAATCAGCTTTTGATTTTATTTTACATATAGAATTACACACAATTTAGAAACTTTAGAAACAGTAGAAATTCATTCTGTGGGAAACTCATTTTGAGGGCCTTTGATTGAACACAAAGTGTTGATTTTGGGGTAGACCTCAGTTTTAGTTCACAAGGTTAAAAGGGTGGAAAGTGGTTTTTATTTTGCATTTGTAGTAAAGAGTTACAACTGCTTTCCATCTCCTTTTGTTTCTGCAGTAGACCCTGCAATGAAAAAAATGTCCAAATTAACAACCTGGCAATAATCACCACATTTCATTTATAAAGTTATGTAATAACAATTGGACTATGCAACAAAAATGTTTTGTAGACCTATTTTGAGTGTAAATTGGATGTTATAGCTAGTTTTGCCAAGTCTAATGGAGCTCAGTGTGTAGTGTCTAAAGATTCAAGTCTTCGGTGTCAAGATTCAATTTATGAGCCAGTTGTCATAATATATTGTTTAATGTGCTTAAAATCTTGGAGTACAGTCAGTTTTTAATGATGCCACAGCTGCCATAAAGACATGTTAGAAAGGACAGAAAAAAATGTCTAAATACAAAGGAACAGATTTGTTGGTTGGACAGAATGTATCAAACACTAGATGTGGCTCAGGTTGGAAACAGCAAAACAGTGTCCTCAGATTAAATGTTCTTGTGATAAGACAAATATTTGGGGAGGAAGACATGGCTCTTGTCAGTGACTGGGGTGTTACCTGTCTTAGCTCAGACAGACCCTTCAGGATGGCCTGCTGCCTTTCAGTGCTTTTAGAACATGATCGGTCAGGTTGGACCAGGGGTATTGCCTCTCTGCTTCCAACTGTAAATCAAGCAATTAATGCATTCATGTAGACTTCAGTTATAAACAACAACATACCTTTTTTAATTGACCATAGTTTGTTTACCCGAGTTGACATTCTGCTGGGCTTCATGTGTGGAGGGTCTGGAGAGCAGAGCAATTGGGTCCATATGATAAACCTCATCTGTTCGTACATAGGGCACATAGTCTAATGAGGGAGGACAGCCTGTGTCCTGTACAGAATCCTCAATGATTTGACTAGAAGACTGCTGCTGTGGACAGTTCTTGACTGGTGGAACAGAAGAAAAGTGTCCCTTACTGGACACAAAACAGAACTCTTTATAACCATGAATGAAAATAAAGTAAATCAGTGCTTACTGAACATATTGAACAACTACACTTACAAATAAGCCCCTTTTTTCAATCCTGTCTGATCAGGAATGCATGACAAAAATGTGATTGTCATCAATGAAATTTTTGAACATAATAGAAAGGAAATAATTTTAAAACGAACATAGTCACACAACCTTGATAATGTTCAAAATTGTTAAGAAATACTGCTTACTGATTTACACATGTAGTAGGAGGTAAATATAAGAGAAGGGATACTTGCTGCAATACCAAGATTCTTTGCATTGTCATGTGAACCTAACATTAGGAAAGCTTGGAAATTAAGAAAACATTTTAAACCAGACATTTGCAAAGACAATTAAAATAAATACTGTTCCAACTGTATTAGATCCAACACTAATTTCACAACACACAAATGTAATGTTTTAATCTTTATAAGATGTGTCTTTCTTGCTTTTTGTTTATATGCAAAACTGTTAGCAAATCGTTGCAGTGGGCATTTATTTCTATTTACCTATTAAACCTGTTAAAACAGTTAAAACTTCATTATTGCAATGTCCACAGTCACAACCATGGTTTGAAATAAACTTTTCATTCACCAGCCAATTTGGCTACTAAATTTTGAAGTTTAGAACATTCAGAACTTCTACTAGCAAAAAATAATTGAAAGAAAGAAAATAACCTGATTGTCATATTTTTATTTTGTCAACATTTATTATATATTTTATTAATATATATTATAAAATCAGAATTTGATATTATTCAAACAAAATTCTGTCTTACTGCAATCTTTTTGTAGGTTTGCCATTTCGTATTAAGACTTGCTTCTCTTCTCTTCCTTCGCTGTTTGTGGTGTCTTTAAACCACATTATTATGTTTAATCTTAGCTCTAACATTAAAATGAGTCTTGTGTGCTGTTTTTTGTTGTTGTGTAGTGACAAATGTAAGCCACATATGTACAGATGCTGCGCAATAAGGCCATGATGACTTACGATTTGAGCATTTGCGTCAAAACTGTGCATATTTGCTTTACAAGCACTTTACCATGAAATTCACGAGTAAACATAATTTAGGAAAAGTTAGCCACCAAAGTGGCTAGTGGTTTGACATTGTTACCCACATAAGATTTTCCCCCACATTTGGCGGGTTGGCGGTAGGGGTGTACGATTGCCATTGCGTGTTTGACAGAAGATTAAATGAGCGAAGAAACTGTGAGAGATATTCAAACACCAGCAGACTCACAATCCACACTAGATGTAATTCCTGGACATGGGGTGTCGTCACTAGCATGGAGGTGGTTTAGTTTTGAAAGGTCAGATGTTAGTCAAAAGATGCTGACCTGCAAACTGTGCCTAAAATCAGTTATAGTCAAAAGCAGCTAGACGACAAATCGCTTTCACCATCTTCAAACTACCCATCATAGTGAATATAGGAATTCTGAAAAGCTTAGGGAGATGGAGGAGTCAGCTAAACACGTAAAAAAGCGCACGCAACATACTGTGGCGACCTGGGGCATGACAGGTAATCGCAAGTGTGGTGCAATTAAAGATGTTTATTCGCATTAAAACACCAGCCGCGAGAGGTTCCGTAATGCCGTCTGTGTTTATGTCTTTGTAATGTTTAACTGTGTAATTCTGTATCATATGTGATATGTGTTGTTATCGTCGGGGTGATTACTGTCTGCGGGAGGGGCTTCATGTTGATTGTAATTTGTGTATTGGTTCTGTGTGTGTGCTAGGAATAAACGGGTTTCGTTGTACGAGTACATCCGGTGTCGTTTATTCCACGAGCCACTCTGGGATCCCGTAACACTCTGGGTGTAAGAGCCAGTTATGTGTAATTCATTTGTGATGATAATTCAGTTAAAAAGGCTAAAACATAGTGAAAATTGATATTGAAATGTAATTAGAATTCATAATGATTGTATTATCTAAAATGCATAATTTAATAATTAATAAAATTTAAAGAACCTTTTCTTTTATTTTGGTATTTTATGGCCTCCGGCAGTAATACGTCATGAGGTCATTAGTTTGTACGTTTAGGGCAGATTGCAGCTATAGACATTGGAAGCAACACAGTTTTTTGACCGAGCTATATCGAGTCTATTATACCTTTGTATTTTGTTTTGCATTTCTTTAGTAAACCCTTTTAAAAGAAGATTCGGTCTTACTCGCGTTTTTTCAAATACTGGTTGCTAGACTAGCTGCAAAAGGTGGTACATAAGGATGTACACGAAAGGTGTGCCACTACACTGGGCTGTGCCACTACACTGGGCTGTGCGGTGTATGGGGCACAAGTGTTCACGTATACGACATACAACTAGCGTAGCCGCTCGTCAGTTCGTTGCTGTCACTCCTAACTGGGTTGTTGCAATACTTTGGCCAAATAATTTAACAATAAAGTAACTTACGACAGAAAAAGCAGAAGATGTAAAGATATAACAAACGCTGTCACCAATTACATTGCCAGAGACATTTTTCCTCTGTCCTAGTGACTACTATAAACCATAAGGGTTATGTTAGCCTTTGTTTTTAAATTGTAGACATTAATATTCTAGACAGGCATCAAAACTTTATTGAACACATGTGGAATTATGTACTTAACAAAAAACTTTGTTACGAAGTTTTATATTTTAGATTCCTTAAAGTAGCCACCCTTTGCTTTTTGGATATTGCTGCAAACCCTCAGTGTTCTCTCAATGAGCTTAATGTGGAAGTCATCTGAAATGGTTTTTGCTTAACAGAAGTGCAAGGACCTTTTCGAGAGGCAGGCACGGCTGCTAGAGCGGAAAAACTCGTTGGAAACCTCCATCGTGGTAAGTTCGCGGCTAGATCTAAGCTCGATTACCACT
>JBAJNP010014464.1:0-10944 GCA_036877545.1 Yasuhikotakia modesta | reverse complement strand
ACTGCACTGTTGCATTAAATGCATTCAAAACAACTGCAGAAAACTGCGTGACAACAGCCGCTTTCCTTGTAATGCAGGAGCGACAATAATATGGCGTTTAATTGACGGAAGTCGCGTCACATTTCATGTTATATTTTATCCGGCCACGCAATAATTTAGTTTGTGTCGTTGTTTGTTTGCTATTCCAACCTGGTGTTATTTCTTCAGTTTTAAACACTCACTGATGTTAAAAAACAAACTGTAGCTGAAACTACAGCTGATTTATAGACAGATGCATTTAAACAGATATAAATATACTATATGATGGATTGATATTTGTGTGTGTCGCCATATTTTCTGCTGCCTGTCACATTGTGTTGTTTTGTATGTTGTGCATTTTAGCTACAGTTGGTTATAAAACTGGTTTTAGTTAAATCCAAAACATGAAGAAGATAAAGTTACAGTAGAGCTTGGCAGGGAAATGTGAGGACGGCCTGTAAAGTCTTTAAAACATCAAATCTGTTGAGATGTGGGGCTGAAAATATCCACAGACGTCAGCATTCAGACACAAGACTGTCTGACTCGCTCACCTCCCATTATTTATGCACCCGGCGCAGCGCCAGAGGGCTTTTGAATACATTACACTCTTTGACTGGACCTCACACAGCCATGAAAGTGTGTGTGTGCATCACAGGTCATGTTCTGAAGGGCTCGTACGAGTCTGTGGCCAAAGGATTGGCATGGTTTCATTTCAGTCCCCGCTGGGGTCCACAGGAGAGAGAGAGAGGATGAGGATTTTCCACAAGGCCTAATCAAACCTCTTTCAGTTTGTGCCGCGGGTTTATCACAGCGCTGGCAGTGATGAGTTCTTGACTATTAAGGTGCAGTGAAGTGTGTGGAGATAGGCTGCATTGTTTTTTAATGAGCTCTGATGGAAACGGGTGGAAAACAAACCAGTGTAATAAGTGTAAAGAGAAACCAGCTTATGCATAATGAACGCAGCGGTGGGCAGCACAGCTCCGCCCCCCGCCTCCGCCCCCCGCCCCCGTGCTGATCAATATATTAAAATGTGTGTAATATAAAAGCAAAAGACACAATAAGATAACACACTTCTCTCAGCGTTTACTGTAAGGCTGATCTTGCTGCGAGTTTTAGTGTAAATTAAATCTTGATGATGAATTAAAATGAGAGCGTGTGAACCGCACAGTTTTATTCATTAAACCCGTTTCATTGTAGCGCCGCTGCTGTCTGCCCATGAGTGTTAATAGCCTCTGATGAGGGTCTTTTATCCCATTACTGCCTCGTGGCTGTTAACACACCACCTGTGTTTGTGGCTCCGGTCGGCTTCATTACTGGGATAAAACCTCTGCTGTCCTGCTGGATTTGGGGCCACGTGGGGTTCAGACAGGCTGACAGAAAAAACACCATCCTTCCCCCCCACCCTGATTCCAGATATCATCTGAAAGACCCCCTGACCTCATTCATCAGGGGGGAGTCAGATAGACAGAAGACCACTCAGACAAACAGACAATGGATGGGAGGATCTCTCAGGTTAGGGAGCAAAGATGCTCACAGCCGTTTGCTGAGGGCTGCTGTTATCTCTGCGGGTCTTTAATAACAGCAGAGATGGGAGATTACAGTAATCACAGATACTGTACATGAACACACACCCCGCAGCATCTCAGCTGGTGGAGTTCTGGGATGCAGACCGGATGCAGCGTTCCCAGAATGAACATTTTCTGCCAGAAAGTCCCTCAGAGAGAGAAAAAACCTTTGCTTCGCTCATATATGAATCTTGTTAAATTAAAACCTTTTAGAGTTTGTTTTGGCTGTAGTTTCTGTGAGTGGATGTCTTTAGAAACTGTGTTGGTGAGATTTAAGGTTTTGTTTGTTTAGTGTTTGTACATAAAAGTGAGAAAAAGAGCTTGTATAACGTTAATTGTTTTAAAAAGCTTATTTAAGTCTGTTTGCCTGGTTTAAACTATTTCAGTGTTGCCATGAAAATAGATTCCTGCTGATATGGCAGTAAAAAATCCAACATACTGAAGGTGAAAGTGCCGTGAGTTTGTGTTTTACTCTCAGGCTTCATTAGTTGGACATTATTAACTTTAATCTGGTCAGACTGAATGACGTGTTTTAATGCAGTTAGAAATGCTGTTGTGTTTATCTATAATTATGTGGATTTCTGCATTATTGGTATCTGGACATTTTAAATGTAGATGTTACAAAAAATATCAAAAGATGTGGATTTTTCTCAGAATGATTCTCAGGTTTCTGTTTAATTGTTTAATGAGTCTGAAAGTGATTTTATTTCATGTTTCTTTCAAATGATGTTTGTAGTAAGTGGAGTTCAAACATTGAGCTGTAGTTTCGGTCTCCGGCCACCAGAGGGCAGCGTTACACTGTTCAAAACCTCCATCTGCCTGTACGCGTGGGTGACTGTGTGTCACATCTGATTTGAAGTCCCTTTAAATATAAACTCATATTAATGAGAGTGGATAGACACATTATGCTGAGAATTACGCTTAATTGGACTTCTTTAAATAACACTTACTGTCAGGCTGTATGTAACCCTGTAGAAATGTTTATTTCTGCCTCTCACTCGTGTGTGAAGTGATGCTTTAACTGCCAGAGAATTAACCAAACTGTCATTACAATTTGATTAAGCTTTTCACATATGCATGTCTATATTCGTCTCTTTTGCTTTTCACGTTTATCGTCTGCACTCTGCAGAGCCGCTTCACTTCCGGTAGAGATGAGATTTGATTGCTATGGATTGTTTGAGTCGAGAGCCCTTTGCTGTTTTATGAAGTTTTGCTACAGGAAACGTTGCTTTTGTCTCGCATCACTCTGTGAGGTTCGCTCCGGCTCTCTCTCTTCATTGGCCGATGCTGTGGACTGTGATTGGTTGGCATCGTGCCCTCGTGTGTCCAGCTCAGCCCGGGGTCTGTTTCATGTCAGCCAGGAATCTGACCCTCGTAATCCTCAGAGAGAGAAGTGAAGATATCTCTCCACATGCCCCATCTGCCCCGTAGGGTTGTTCACGTTTAGTACTGCCGGGGGCGCTTGAGAGTAAACTGTAGAGGCAGGGGTACAGTCAGACCTTTCACTGGAAAACATGTGGACACAATCAGTTGACCCTCACTCACAGTAGCAGCGCCTGCAGGAACGAACTGCTGAAACGAATTCAAATACAAGATGCATTAAATGTAGTGTAAAAACAGGAGGCTTGTGCCAAACAGAGACAAGTTTAAAGCAAGTGACCGTTTCTGAACATGTTTTAAACTCTGACAGCCATTGGTCGGACAAACTGCCCCAGACTCACGTCATTGGTGGAAAAGGTCTTGTTGTGTTTGGTCCAATCAGGCGGCTTTAAAAGATTGACTGGAGCAGAAATGACACACTTGATTTGTGCATCAGAATCACGTATCGTCACTCGTCTGGTGGTGCCGCCCTTTGTGCACTAATGCTGATAGATGATCTCTGTCAGACGGGTCAGAACCCGGCCGTCATGCATCGAGGGTCGGACACAAGGCCACTAAAACAATCAGTGACCAACCAATCAGAGAGCCTTCGTTTAGCTAACAATATCTGCACAGGCAGTTAACCAATCGGAGCACGGCTGTCTCTTCTGCTGCCTGACAGCATCAAACGTACTGATCTGATAACAGTGATAATTGTTGAGACCAGCTCAACACAGTAACGTTGGCTCAGAAGTGTTAGTTAGGGGAGGGGCTACCCTCAGAACTTCAGTTTAATCATCTCAATTCTTTCTCCCAGACAGCTCAGAGATTACCTGGAGCACTAAATGAGACTTCTGCTGTAGTCGTTTCTCATCACATTTATCAGTGTGTTTGTTTCTTCTACAGCTCTGCACACACACTGAATGAAAGAACTCGCTGGAAAAACAGTGAGACAAAGCTGAGACATAATCAAGACATAATCATGAACTCCATTAAGCTTCTGGAGTCATGAAAGAGCAAACACTGAGCAATTATGGCTTCCTTTAGAAACCCTCTGAAGTAAAATACCCTCTGGTCTGATCTCGTGTTTCTCAGAGGTTTAGATGTGGTGTGAAGTTGGTGATTTGTTCTTGTGTAGTCGCTGAATTATGGTCTGCCACCGACCATGATGTATGTGCAGCCCAATTTTAATGTAGAGAGAGAGTGTGTGTGTGAGTGTGTGTGAGTGTGTGTGAGTGTGTGTGTGAGTGTGTGTGTGAGTGTGTGTGTGTGTGAGAGCTTGATTAAATGACTAGCAGATTGTGAAAGCTTTCATTATCCGTTTGTGCTGTAGTCTTTTTCAGACTTCAACATTTTAACACTTCTACAATAATCTAAGTAACAGACTTATTTTAAACACATTGTTAAATCCCAAATGGTGGCCACCATAGCTAGCAGAAAACGTTCTCTGAATGTTGGTTAATGTCCTTTAAAATAACTCTTAGTTATTCATGCAGTTATGCATGTTGTTTGAATTCTTGGCTTCTATAACCAGCAACAACATTAATACAATGTTTCAACAATTTTCCTAAAACATTGAACGTAACATTTTGAACGTATTTGTTTCTAATAGAAATGTTAAGTAAACGTTCTTACAATCTAAAATTGTAAACCTAAAACACACATGAAAGTTTGCATGCATGGTCTGTGTAAATACAGCTCAAAGCAGAACCGACAGTTCATGTTCTGCTGTTCTGTGATCATTTCAGAAACAGGCAACAGGAAGTTGTGAGATCACAGGTGTGGACCAGCAAGAGCTTTGACAGCAGTCTGAAACTTCCAGCAGCAACATCAGGGTGGACAATTGTGGAGGATTAGCCTCTTGTATAATCCTGTGTGTGAGATGGTGTGTGTTGATTTTTAAGAGGGTGAGTGTGTTTGTGTGTGATGTGTGTAAGGCGGTATGTTTTTGTGTGTGTGTGTGTAAGGTGGTGTGTGTGAGATGGTGTGTGTTTGTGTATGTGAGATGGTGTGTGTGTGTACGGTGGTGTGTGTAAGGCGGTGTGTGTTTGTGTGTGTGAGATGGTGTGTGTGTGATGGGATAAGTGTACTCATGCACACAGCAGTGTGAGGATTACAGCCCTTTTCAATTTTCTTTCTGAAGCACCAGAAGCTGTTTCTGTAAGATCACACGGCGGCTTGAACCAAAGCAACCTTTGGTGACACCAGGATGTGCCGCGCTGAATGAAGATCAGACCTGGATTAAACATCTCATGGCTGACGGGAGGTGACATCACAACATTATAATCTTCTGCCTATAACAGCAGTGAGTAACAGATCAACACATCCTGGGTGTGAATCAGACTGAGGCCGTGTGTAAAAGTTTAAAGTTGATCATCAAGAAATCTTTGACTGCAATGTTTTCATTTAAAACTAATTTGTAATTTGTTGAGATTATTTGTGAATCTGCTGTGTTCATGTGTTCTGCAGGTTTGTTTTAGTTCTGGACCTGATGGTCCTGCCGATGGTAAGTGTTCAGATCAAGAAATGATGAGCTTTTATATCAATGAAATGATGCTGTAGTCGAGCGTTCAACAACAGAGCAGCTCTCCGGTTTTTGGAACCAAATAAACAAACTCATTTGTCTGTTTTAACAAGTTCGTCTGTAACTGCAAACAGAAAGTAATGCAGCTGTGAAACAGTAGCAGATTCTCTGGTAAAATGACTTTCAAGCTGGGAGAAATACTGTATTATCACACAACAACATTTCTCTGTTTTAGACGGTTCAGTCGAGTCTCTGGATTAACTCTCTGCTCCAGCAGCTATTATGTTACAGCCACTGTCACGTAAGACCATAAACACTAAATTATACAATCACTCATGTGATTATTTAAAAATCTCACTGGGTTGTTCAGCACTTAGAGTTGGGGTCCGCAGGAGAGGCTGTGGGCTTTTCTTGATTACCATCAGAATTGATTTAATTTCTGGTTGTCTCCAGAGCGCCGCAGATTTCAGCAGTCGCCTTCATTAGGATCAGAGCAGTTTGTAGTCCAGCGGTTAATGCATTCTGAGCATAAACTCATATCATTACATAACAAGACCTTTATAATGAATAATGAACCAATCGGCAGGAGTTTCAGCGGGTGTGTAATGAGATGCGAGACAACAGTCACACCGCGTGTTGATCGGAAATCAATATATGTGTAACTGAAATTTACATTAACATTAATAAGTCACTAGAAAACATTATAAAATACTTAGCAGAGCATAAGTTCATGTTTATTCAGATATAAATAAGTTTCATGGCCTTTCTGACAGTCTGAATGAACGAAAAGACTTAGAAACAGAATCTGATGGAAATAACTGGTTTAAGTCTGTCTCCCAGCTTCCAGTCTGGCAAAGCGGATTGCATTTGTTTGGCTGCTAGATCAACAGGTATCTGCTAAACCAGCTTAACTAGCTAAAACCAGGCTGGGAGACCAGCTAAAGGCAAGCTAACCAGCACTGAGCACCAGTGTTGAGGATTTAAAGACAAACTTCGGTCTGTAAGTCGTGCTGTTATACTGTGTATGTTCCACAGTTATGAATGGACACACAATTCACATGGAAAAGCACTACAAACAGCTTGTGTCAGCAGATGTTTTGGACAGGTAAGGACATTTTTATCCTGCATTTTAATGTGTGTGTGTTATATGCATGTATAACATGAATGTGATGGAGTTTTATATCATACAGAATAAGTCAAAATGATTGTAAAATGAATTTGATAAAAGTACCTGTGAATTTGTGTCAGTCTGAGTTTCTTTCAGTCACTAATGCATGTTTCAGACGGCGCGACCCCTGCGACGCAACAGCAGACAGACTGAGGGCTGCGCGACTCTGATCTGCGTGTAGCGCAGGAAAGCGTTTGAATACATGCGCTCAGATCTTTTCATTCAGGGAAGAGACCCAGTTGATTTTACACTGTCAGAAGAAAATGTCATTGCTACTTTACATAATGTTTTTTGACAGAGGCTGTTTCAAAGAGAGAGAGGGAGAAAGAGAGAGAGGGAAAAAGAGAGAGAGAGAGAGAGAGAGAGAGAGAGCGATGAAGTGCATACACAGAAAAGATTATTCCAGCTAATCAATTTCTGGTTTTTCAACACTCTGGTACTTGCGCACACACACACATATACTCACACACAAACACATGCACATACACACACACGCACACATACACACGCACACACACATACACATACATACACATACTCACACACACACACATACACACACACACATACACATACTCACACACACACACATATACACACATACACACACACACATACACACACACACACACACACATACACACACACACACACACACACACACACATACACACACACAATACCCCATTCAGAGCTCGGGTGCGAGGGAGGGGCTCCTGAGATGAACAGACTGATGGCGCAGATGGCCCAGTACATTCCCAGTACCAATTAATCCCCAGTTAAATCTGACACATCTTAACCTGTGCTGAGTCTCATTCAGCGCTACAGGAAAACCCATATGGCCAGGAGACACTTTCAGGCTGCAATTTAGCCCTGGCAGGACGCCAGCCCTCCTCTGTCTCACCCCCCCACCCCTTTCCGTTAATAGACATGTTTGTTCTACACGTCCAGCCAGCATGTGGCGAGACGTCCGCCTGGTTTAATGAGGGCCGCTTTTGATAGCACCTTGTCTTACAGTCGCGCATGCAGCCGTCGCAGTGAGGTAACTGCAGGATAAACCTCATCAAACGCGATTGATAATGTGTAAACCAGGCAGATTTACCTCACGCTCTGAGGTTGTTGACTGATGATGCTTTTGTGTCAGTGTAGCGTTTCAAACATGATAATGCTAAATAATGATTACTAGCCACCTAATAATAACTAATATGAACAGATGTGACATTAGGGTTCAGTTTTTGGATAGATTTGTGTGTTTTGCAGGTATCTGGAAATGAATGTTCTCAGATGTGTTGAGTGACTGTTGTCGTATTTCTGTCGTCTGCATCTGAACGCTGTCGTCATCACGCGCTCGTGTTGGATGGAGAACCGTGACAAACTGAATTACAGGGTTCCACCTCCAACTTCTAATTGTGATAAATTTGTCACATCTATCTAGACAACGCGCCGCGGGGCGACGTGATCTGTTAAAGTGGATTTAATTTCACAGGCGTTTGGCAGAGCCGATGGGATTGTGGGAATATCACGCTTCCATCTGCCCTTCCTCTGAGTTTCCCCAAAACTCACTCACTCCTCTGTGCCAATATTTGTTTACAGGAGGCCAAACCTCACAAATTTCACCACAATAACTGTCTAACATTCAAACAACGGCTGAATCTGTTCCTGCGCTGGGTGAAGTCTGAGCGTTTCTCTCGGCGTTGAGGCTGAACGCGTGCGTGTCAGTGTGGCGTGTTGACCCGCAGGAGGGCAGAGATGGAGGCCCACAGAAGGCGGATGTGTGGCTCCGTACGGAGGTGTTGAAGCGTTCAGTGATTGTAACGACTGAAGGCTGGAGGCTCCGGCAGATGTGATCAGACTGTAATCTGCCATCCGTTTCAATGCAGATGACATGTCTGCTGAGAAATTCTTCCTCTGGTGTAGAAGACAAGCCTTGGTTTGTTTTACTCCCCATTTTATATATACATACATATATACTCCCCATATATATATTTACAGTATAATAGCATCTAATTATTAACATAAGCTGCAATCTGTCACATGTCTGCTGCCCCCTCTGTCTGAAACATAACATTGCTTTTTTATTTATGTTAAAGTCAAATGAAGCCGCAATTTCCTGTGAATTCTGGACTAACAGCTCCAATGATAAACCATCATTATAAACTTACAGTGATGAATCAGGAGATTGTGTTGAACTCTCATCTGTCTTTTGCTTGATCCATAACTGACTTTTGTTTTTATTTTTTTGTTTTATTTTTACAGATCTCAGCTTCAGACGGTGGTTGGATGTTAATGTCTCAGCAGTAATGAACTGAACTCACTGATCCTCTCATATCGTGTGTTTAGTGGCTTTATTTAGGTATTATAAAGTCTCATTTTGTTTTTATATGTTTTATACAGTCTTACTCATCAGCCGTCTCACCTGTGGCTGTCTGAGACGTCTTGACCTCCACTGTCCCAGTGTTAGTGAGTGAATACAGATTTTCTATTAATTCAGAAAGAGATTTGACTAAATGCACAGCAGTAAATGAGATTACGCTCTAAATGGAGCCGTTGATATGTTAAAACACGCAGGAGCAATGAAGTAATATGAACATTCTCACACGTCCTTTATTACTAATTAATATAATTAGCGATTCTGGGGGAAACTGTGCCGTCTGCCCACCGGCCCGATTTCCTTTCCTGTAATTCTGTTGTTTTTAAATTGTTCACCTCTCCTCCAGAGCTGAGTCAACTAGTGCCGCATAAAAACCCAATGCTCTGGTAATCTCATCTGTTTTAATCACATCTAATTAGATATTATCTAAACCAATCACATCACAGATCACATTAACCTGCTCTAATCTCATCCTGTCGTCATGGTGATTTCCGCCAACCCCTTAAGTTTCTCCAAACGCTGGTTTTTGTTTTTCGGTGCCAAGCTGCTTCATTTAAAAGCAACGTTCAACAAATGTCTGATTAACATTTAAAGGCTCTTGCGTTTTTTCTCGGTGTCTGTTTTCATAAAGCCTTCAGGCCGAACAAAACCTTCTTATAACCAAACAACAATGTTAAAAATGATGTTATGAAGTTATGTGATGTAAACTAACCTGCAGTTTAATGTTTTAAACTCAAGACAAAAGTTACGTATTGCAGCTTTAATTGTATATTAAACACACATTTCTCTCTGTTTTTATAATTGCAGAATGTGTCGCGATTCCAGGCAGATGTTTGACCTCAGGGTCTATCATGACAGACTTTCCATGTCTGAAGTGTGTTTGAGTCAGAGGGAATTATGGGCCGGTGACACCTGCTCAGCCGAACTGTTCGCTCGCAACGCAGCGTTGCTCAAAATCTGACTGCCAACAGCGGCCATTTCACGATAAGAACCCGGTTCCCCTTTCTTACTTCCTCACACGCTAAATCACCTCAGTGCAGAAGTTACAGAATGAAATCCTGATGTTATATCAGTCAGTAAAAACATTACAGGCGTCTGTGATTTACTGAAACGGTCATCAGCGCTTCTGTCGCCATATGCTGAGGAGACAGTCTAAATAATCTTAATGAGCAAACGGAGATTTTGAGAGAAATGGTGAGACGTTCTCACAGATGCCACTGGCTGCAAATGTCTCTACAGCAGATCCTGGGCCAGAACGTTACCATAATGTTTCCATTAACTACCAAATATGTTATTTTGAATATTTTAGGAATGTTAAGACGTTGTTTAAAATAAGATTATTTAAACATTTTTAATTTATGTAACGTTTTTAAACAAATTAAGAGTAACAGTTTTTATAACATTTAAAACGGTTCTACCAACTCTACTGCATTAATGTTTTTTGATAACTTTGAGGGAACATTGTAGAGAACAACATTGTGAGAACGTTCTCTGTTAGCTGGGAGCTGTAGGATGTGGGTGAAAACAGAGAGAGATTTGGCTGTAATTACAGAAGTAAATCACCGGAGAGGAAGATGACCGGAGCAAAAGTGAGACAGATTTCAGATGCCTCAGGCAGAGATTTTCTCAACCATCTCAGGCCTCGATAAACCCACACACAAACACTCACACACACTCTCACACAAACACTCACACAAACACTCACACACACTCTCACACAAACACTCACACACACTCACACACACACAAACACTCACACACACTCTCACACAAACACTCTCACACTTTCACACACACACACACACACACACACACTCACACACACAAACACAATAAGAGTGCTGAACTCTGGTCACTTAGCAATGACTCTCAGCTTCATCCTCTGCCCCAACACACACAAACACTCACACACAAACACTCACACACACTCTCTCTCACA
>JBAJNP010014463.1:0-10944 GCA_036877545.1 Yasuhikotakia modesta | reverse complement strand
GAACAGCTGAAAAATCATTGGGGTCTCTCTCCCCTGTATTATGGACATTTACACTTCACATTGCATCCGGAAAGCCACCAGCATTGTGGCTGACCCCACACACCCACCCTACACACTTTTCTCCCTCCTGTCGTCTGTAAAACGGTACCGAAGCATTCAGTCCCTCACTACCAGACTTTGCAACAGCTTTTTCCCACAAGCCATAAGACTCTTAAACACAAAATAACGGACTACAAACCGCACTACTGCCACTTGGCTGTTTTCATTATTTATAAAGATTGCACGTCACTTTACATAACTCACTGCATCACTTTTTTGGTCTACATTATTGTTTTGTACATTAGTTTTTTGTATTGATTGTACTGTAACTATGTTTTGTCCTGTGCTGACTGTTTGCACTCTGTGCACTTTATTAGGGACCGAGCACTAATGTGCGAAGTCCCTATTGTTTCTGTGTTGTTTATTATTATTATTATTATTCTTTCTCTCCGGCATACCTCAGACTTTTGAGGGCCTTAACATGCTCGAAAACTCACAATATTTTGCACACGCACCAGCCCCACCGGAAATTCAAGTCTATTAGAGGAATTAAAATTAGGCGGGGCAAAATGGCTCCATAGCGCCACCTAAACTTGCCCAGGGCACTACGGTTAACGTACATGTACCACTTTTGGTAGGTTTATAGAAAACTTTAATTCATTAAAAAAAGTCTCTTGGAGCGAACCTCTAATCCCAACAGGTGATTATTTATTAGGGACCGAGCACTAAGCGTGCAAAGTCATTGGTGGCGGTGGCGCTGGGTGGGGATGGCACCAGTGCGAGGTCTCGCTTATCTCTGCTTGTAGCTAGTGTTTTTGTATATACAGTACATTGTAGGTTTGTTTAGCTTTGTCTTTTTTTTGTTACTTGCATTGTACAATGTACTCTTTTGTTTTTTGTACTGTGTTGTATGTTAGCACCTTGGTCCTGGGGAAACGTTGTTTCGTTTTCACTATGTACTTGTGTATATGGCTGAAATGACAATAAACTCCACTTTCACTTTTGATTTTGAAATGTGTGCTAAATGGACTTCCCCAACGCAGTCAGAACATAGTCCTCCTTGGTGATTTAAGTACGAAATCACTGTGGTGTTGTGTGTGCAGACTAGGACATATAAGCCCCTAACACTGCCCTCATTTCCAACTGCTCCTAGAGTGGGAACAAGGTAAGAAACCAGGGTCTGAGCCACGTAAAAAGGGTACAAATCCTTCAGTGCCTAATCCTTACCACCCTTAGTGGGTGTATTTTGGGATAAAACCTGTTAATCCAGAACTGAAAAGGTCTCATGTTCCGCAAACTCAAACTTTTAAGAAGTTTTGAGAGAAGCAGATTATTTAAAATTGGTCTGTATTTGGCAATGTCAGAGGGTTCAAGACCAGGTTTCTTTTACACTGGTGTGACAGATTTGAAGTTTTTAATTAAAGAGGAACAACACCGGTGCTAAAAGGGTGAGAAATTAAAAGTGAAATAGACAGTGAAATGAAACACCATGTAAGTGTATAGGGGAATTCATTTTTGGAAATAGATTAAATATGCAATTATTTTTATATATGAAGAGTAAGAATGATTTTCAAAGATCTACAACGTTTAAGGGTGGGAGGATGCATTTTTTTAGAATGTTAGAATAGTAACTGGAGCATGCAGTTTTATATTGTTGAATATGGTTGTTGTAAGCAATAAGATGCATATTCAAATGAGTATTCATGTAAAGCCATTCAACTCAACAACCAGTAGTTTTTAGTTTGCAAAGTGCAGGGGCAAACCAGAAGAAGGTACAAGTCTGCATTTTGGAGGGGCATGTATGTTAAAGGCAGTAGAAATAGATGAATAATATTTGGCAAGGATACCAAGGGTACTAGTGTGTTCAGTAGTGTCAGAAAGATATGTTTATACAGAAATAGTAATCAGTAATGGATAAACAGAAATGAGGTTACAGAACGTTATAGTAGATTTCACGTAAGGTGAGGGAGAGGCATTTTAGTTTGATAAAATGGTGCTCAGAAAGTCCAATCTGAGAGATTGGACTCAGATTGGACTTTCAATCTGTGTGAATCAAGTGTGTGACCTTTTAAGTGTGTAGGAAAGTGTGTGACCTTTTAAGTGTGTAGGAAAGTTAAAATGTTGTACGAGATTGAAACATTAAAAAACAGACATAAGGTTGCAGGAATCGGCACAATCAATATTAACATGTATTTTTAATTCATCATGTAAGATAAAATAAGACATAGCACAGGAAAGTGGAAACAGTTCAGTGAAAAAAATTAACATTGATTTAGGTGGGCAATACAAGAGAATTACAATCATGGGAGACGTACAACTTTGAAATCTAGATATTCAAAGGTAGAGGTCACATGAACATTGATGGGATGTGACTGTGAATTCAGGCTATGCAGCTGAGATAACAGGTCATTAAGCGCCATATCAACAGCAGAATAATAAACCTTTGATGTCTCATTTTTGTCAGCCAGACAGCTAAGACCTTTTTGTTACACACATGCCACTTCTTGGGACCTTACTATTGTTTCAAAGGGTTCATCTTCAGCTCAGTTTGAGCTCCTATAGTCAGCCTTGGATAGGTTTAAGTGGCTCTACTTTTAGCTCTTACATTGCTCTAAAGGGTAGGGTATCTACAGGCTATCAGTGCACCTTTTTCTTTGAATTTTCCCCCTGACTTTATAAAAGCCATTTTGCACCTCAGACTATATCCCTAAGATGCCTGCTGCAGTTGGTCACCTTGTGGTACTTCCAGTCTTCTGTCTTCCACCATCTGTGTTGCCATAGCAAGAAAGTCTTAATTTACTGTGTCCATTTAGAGCTTTGGGGATCTATGTCCACTGCTCAGGCCAGTGGCGTAAGTCTTTTTTTTGTGGCCACAACTGAGGTAATGCAGTCACAAAACAACACTCGTCTCACTGGTTTACAGATGCTATTACCCTGGGCTTACCTTTGGGTATTAAAGACATTCTACCTTTTGGCATTATACAGTGGCAATGAAATCAAAGTGTAAAATGTATGCCACATCATCTCATTTCCACATACCTCCCATCCATAATTTGTGTCTTTGACAGTGGCACTTTTGTTATATGGTCCAAAGTGTTCTCCCATTCTAATTTTCGCTTTGGCCCAGATTCCAAGACCAGCCCCCAGAATAGATGACTCTCGAAGTTCCAGGTCAGAAGGGATTGGAATATCATCAGGAATGTAGACTGGTATCTCATAGGGTGAGGCCTCTTTAGGAGTAAAGTCCTCATTGCAGGGCAGAGGGGATATGGCCCCCACCACATTAGGGGACATGATGCTGTCTTCTGTTTCCTCTTCTGCACTCTCACCGGTCATAGGATTAGTTTTTGTGTCATACATGCAGTCTACTGCCTCACTGTCATCTGAAAGGCAAAATAGACGTATGGAAATAACAGCTTTAAAGATGTGTAGCACAGTTCATCACACAGTATTTTAACACAATTCACTTTTGCATTAAAGTTAAGCATGAAATATTTTAACACAATTCACTTTTGAATTAAAGTTAAGCCAGCATATTTTAGCATCAATTAGCATGGTGATAATACATTTTAACATGATGCCAGCATGATTTAGCATATTAGATATATTAAAATATGACTTATTCCTACTTATTTATGTTATGAGGTAACTATGGTGGGGAAAGAAAGTTGCCAGGGAGATAAAGCCTATTGACAGCCAAAGTCAAACAAGCCCAACCACATGTTTCTACAATGTTTTAATGTGGCTTAATTTTATTTCATGCAATGTTCTGATGCCTTTTAGAGGTACTGCAACTGGTTGCTAGGGTATGGCAATGACGAAGAGGACTTCTTTGTTTGGAGAATTACCAAGAGAGGTCTGTGTCCAGATGGATGGGGGATGGGGAAGCATATTATACTTGCCACAACTACAAATCTGATGTAAACTAATTTCTTTCTCTCTTAAACTCTCTGTCACATGTATACACTACCTTACGCAAACGGATACATTCACACACATACACAGTTCAGTTCAGGAGTTCACAGAAATAATTTAGTAAATTTTCAGTCTTGATTTTCATAAAAATGTTTTGTTGTTCCAATTTTTTGTAGGCCTAATAATTATTTAGAATGTTAAGTTGTTTTACTAGTCTGTCATTATACAGACAAAGAGCTTTTTGTTAGTGTTTCTCGCGATGCAGTCATGCCCCGGGTGGAACAGGCTATAGTGAGCTACCTGTCCCCTGGTGAGGCATCATTCTTGAAGGCTTCAGAATTAGTGGACAGCAGTGCTTCTCTTCACACTATGGGTGTGTTGCAAGCATATCAGGCAGACCTGCTCAAGGATTTAGATTAGGGCGGGTGCCTCACACCTGAGGGTGTGAGTGAACTTCGAAGAACCACTGATCTCTCTCTGCATGCTACTAAGGAGAGTGCCTGTGCTATTGGATGGGCTATGGCAGCTCTGGTAGCAGCAGAGAGGCATCTCTGGCTCAACTTGTCGTAGATTAAATCTAAAGTTAAAGGAGTTCTTTTAGATGCCCCGCTTATGCGTTCTGGCCTGTTTGTCGATGCGGTCAACTTCAAACGGGTCTTAACATCAATCGCTCCTCAGGGCCCTTTGGAGGTCAAACTGTTAGCCCTGCCACCTTTGGTGCTTCATTGTGCAGCAGACTCAAATATTCCAGTGTTTGCCAAAATCAGCAGACATTGTGGAGAGACCACTTTCGTTAGACAAACCAGATCGAGTTCTCACTGCAGAAATATCTTTACAGGGCTCAGATCACCATGCTCAAAACTCTCTAGAGGCCAGTTTTGAGAGACTGGTACCCTTAAAAGAATGGCAGCCTGGAAAGTACTTCCTCTTGTGTCACAATGGGTCCTGAACACAATAGAACTAGGCTACAAGATCCAGTTCAGTCAGAAACCGCCTGCTTTCAGTGGCATAAGACCCACTCTGGTGGCTTCCACTCTTCCACATCTTATTGATGGAGGCCATAAAGTTAGTATCTCCTCAACTCAGGGAGTCATTACAGCTGCTACTTTGTAGTTCCAAAGAAAAATGGGGGGAGATCTAAGATAATGCCCTATCTTAGATCTGTGTCTTCTGAATCATCCTGTCATGATACTGAAATTCAAGATGCTTACTGTTAAAACATGTTGTGAATCAAATCAGATCTGAGGACTGGTTTGTCACAATAGATCTGAAAGATGCATACTTCCATATCCCCATCTTTCCTGCACACAGGAAGTTTCCTGAGATTTGCTTTCAGGGGCAAAGCTTACCAGTAGCGGGTGCTTCCATTCGGCCTAGCACTCTCACCCCGTACTTCCACAAAAGTTGTGGATGCAGCTCTGGCTCTCCGTTGCGATACCAGGGCACCCGTGTACTTAACTACATTGACGATTGGTCGATTCTAGCTCTGTCAGAGCAGATTGCAGTTCAACATCGAGATGTTGTTTTGCATCATATGAAGCAGTTGGGGTTCAGACTGAACACCAGGAAAAGTGTGCTTTCTCCTGCACTGGGTGTAATTTTGGATTCGATAACAATGCAGGGACAGTTGTCCCCTGCTCGGGTACACTCAATCTTAAGCACAGTCAGGAGAGGGAGAGAAGGCCAGTCATACACTGTTAAGCAGTTCCAACAGTTGCTACGCCTCATGGCAGCCGCTTCTAATGTCATTCCATTTGGTCTGCTGTACATGAGACCCCTTCAGTAGTGGCTCAAAACCAAAGGGTTTTCCCAGAGGGGAAATTCCTTTTGTCAAATCAAGGTCATGCGGTAAGGATTATGTGCCTTGGACATAGGAAAAAAAACTTGGTTCCTTACAGAGGGCCCGGTATTGGGAGATCGGTGTCACCTTGTCACCTTAGCGGCCGATGCTTCTCCAACCGGATGGGGGTGGTCATGAGTGGACATTGGAAAGGTCCCCAGCTGTCCTGCCACATCAGTCGTCTAGAGATGTTGGCAGTGTTCCATGCTCTCAGACATTTTCTTCCAGACTTTTTATAGCATGGACATATTGTCTCGTAACCCTTATCATGCGAACCAGATTTCCCCTCTGGGAAAACCCCCTAGATTTGAGCCACTACTGAAGGGGTCTCATGTACAGCAGACCAAATGGTATGACATTGGAAACAGCCGCCATCAGACTCAGCAGTTGCTGAAACTTTTTGACAGTGAGTGACTGGCCTTGCTTGACTCTCGATACTGCCGAAGGGGATTGAGTCTATACAAGTGGGAGATAGACATGCCTGCATCGTGGTGGAATCCCATATAACCCCAAGATAGGTGGTTCTCTGGGCTGGAGAAAGCACACTCTTCTCAAGATTTAGTCTGAACCTCATGTTGGCAAGAGCAACATCCCGATGTCAAAGTAGCAGGTTTTGCATTCTTGAGGTTTGCATTCAGGTATTGAAGAACTCAATATCAGTATCCAGAGCCTTGCTCTCTCCCTCCGCACTTTCACCAAATGCGTAGATGCGGCTCTGGCCTTAAAGTGGTGGTATTGAGTTCTTCAATACCTGAATGCAAACCTCAAGAACTTCCTGTGTTGTGGAAGGACGGGAATGTGAAAATAGGCATCCTTTAGGTCTATGGTGACAAACCAGTCCTCTGACCTGAGTTGAAGAGCCTGAGGCTCCTCAGCTGAGGAGGGACCACCTCTATGGCCTCCTTTAACAGGGAAACCACTTTTGAATTTCTTGTTCCAAAACCAAAGTCTGCACTAGGCCCACCAGGGTGGGGAGGATCTCTGAAAACGCTGGTGGGTGAGAAGCGAATTGTATTCTGTAACCTAGTTCTAAGGTGCAGGACCCATTATGATACACCCGGCGGATGTTTACATGCTGCCATAAAATTATTTAGGGGTACCAGCCTCTCGAGGCTGGTCTCTGGAGAAACTGTTATCTGCACTTTGTTGCCCTGTAGCAATTGTCCGGCAAGGAATGGCTGAAATAATTTGCATAGGGGCCTCCTTAGAGGCTGTAAATAGTCTGAATCTGCTACCTGTGGGGGTGGAACAGTGGGTATATCTATGCCCTGAAGCACAAATGGTGACTGGGGAAGCAGATTGTAATCTAGAGGGCCCTGGGGGGCCAATACTTTTTCTAGTGTATTTGACTGGCCCCCTGGGGTCTGCCGTCTTTCAAAGCTCGGTCACACCCTCAGATGTGACCTCGCCAGACTCAACAGTTCTGCAGCCTGACCAGCAGCCATATACCCCCTGCCCACTGAAGTACCCCACAGCGGTATGGAGGGCAGGACCGGAGCCTTAAGTGAGAAGGCCAGTTCAGGTGACAGCTAGCCTGCGAGCGTCTCAACCCAGGGCAAAGATTTGGCAGGAGAAAAAACACGAGAAGAATAGGGCTTCTTCCAAGACTTAGAAACCTCCATATGGATGTCAGGAAAAAAGGAAGGTGAGCTGATTTTGTTGCTATAAACCTATCGTCTAGCAAACTGGACTTAGCAGCTAGAACTTCTTCGGGCCAGCTAATGTTACGTTTGGCAACTGCCCTAAGAGCACTTTGCTAAATGAAAGAAGTTAACCCAAAAGCGTATCTCACGTGCCTTTATAGCTTCCTGGTCATGACATCACCCCTCTTCTGTGATGTCATGCTTGTAAGCAGTGATTTGACACACCTGTTAAGAGTGCATAAACGCTGGTAGTGTTCCCATAGCATTTCAACGCAGTTCAAGTTCCTAAAAGGGAACTATGTTTGGTCTTTTGGTCACATACTGTACACTCTTTTTGTCTCAATGAGCAAATCTTGGGCAGAAAAGCAGCAAACTGAACCCAACTTAAAAGTCTCCAAGAAGGAAATAAACATGGTATTAATAAATGGTATTGGTATTATAAACAGTATTATATTGTAACAGGCGGAGACATGGAGACGGTAGGATCCATATGCAGGGTTTGTTCATTTTTGCGAGGCATGGTCAATAACAGGCTGGGTCGATACACAAATCCAAAACACAATAATCCAAATAGCAAGGCAAAGGTCAGGTCAGACAGCAAAAATCAAAAAACATCAAACAGTCCAGAGTCAAAAACCAGGAACACAAGATCACAGAGAATCCAAAACCAAAGAACAAGGGAAAGGCAAAACAATATTTCACAACTTCCTGTTTGGTTGGCCTCTGCTTTATTGCCACCAAACAGGAAGTTGCGTAGAAGAAGAAGAGGGAGCAAATGCACTCCGTTAGGGGGAGGGGGCTCCCTCTGCTGGCCTGGCATTACATATATATATAAATGGTATTGGTGTACATGGTGTTATAAAGTGAAGGTCAGCATTTTTTGAAAAGGTTTGCTGTTGGATAGCAATGTTAGAAGTGAAGGAGGAAGATACAGCAGTTCTTTCCATTTGCAGCTCTCCATGTTTGCTCTTGCTCACATACTGAAATGTTTACTTTCATTACATAGGGCCATCATCATTAATTGCAGCTTAAGGGTCCTTTTCTCTGGGCTGCAGCCACAAACATTGTTCAATTTGGTTATTTCACAGAAATCTACTGTACAGGCAGGCTGTCATCATAAGGGCATTAGTTACTTTTGAGAAAACTTGACACTGCATCTGGTTTAATGCACTGCATCTGGGAGCACCTTTGGTGTGACCAGTGTCTGAATCTCATGTCTAATCATGCTAAAATTTATGTGGTCAGGTGCACCTGAAATATGTATTAGAGCACCTGTAGGGTGTCATTAGCCTGTTTGTCTGTTGTTCTCAAGTCAGTTGCAAGTAATGTCAGAAAGGTCTGCATTAAAAGGTCTGCATTGTTTTGTCTGGGTAAAGAATATGCACGCTCAGTTCTTGAGGGAGTTAGGGAGCTAAGTGCACATACTGAGGGGGCTTTTGGACTATGTTTTGTTCATAAACTTCCGCACATGGATTCTAATATACTATCTACGTCAGCCTCATTACAGTACATTAATTTAGAGAATGCTTACACCTTCAGCAATGCATTAATGCGCATAATTAGGGCTTAAATACTGCTGTTTCTTTTACAACTTAATATGCAAAAGAACAATGCAAGCATTACTTGCTGTGAGAGATTAACAATAAATATTAAAATACATTAATAATATTTTAACACACTTAATTTTAACTATGTTCACCTTCATGTCAACTTATGTTCCTTTTAGTGCTGTTTAAAGCTAAAGTCAAAAGTGGGTGTGGCTACATGTTTTCTTCTGTTTTTCAGATGAGTTTTTTTGTCTTTTTGCACCAAAAACACTGTTAACCTGAACGGCAAATGCTCTACCTTATTTTCTAATTCCTAAGTGGCAACATTGTCTCAATTTTTTGTGTATTACACAACTTCATTTACTGACCCAGTGGGAATTACAGGGAAGAGAGAAGGAGCGAATTGAATTAATTTTTATTAAACAGAAAAGCCATTGCTTAAAATTATATTTGAGTTGGGGGGAATGATTTTCACCTCTGGCATGGAGAGCACTTCCAACCTATACATCACCCGATTATTCCTGGACTGGCCCTGGTCTTAGTCATTAGCCACTGAATTAACAACAATCCAGCATGCTATTAATCACACTGACAAGTGCAAGCCACTGACCTGCTGCAACATGGGGATATGAGCAAAAGAGGGAGATTTCAAAGAGAGTAAGTGAGAGCAAAATGAGGTCAAATGGGTTAGCGGTTGAGAGGGTTGTTACTTAGAATAACACGGTAGAAGAAACAGAGGGCATGAAACAGTTACAGGCTGAGGATTTAATACTGCTTCATGGCTAATTCACTAATCAGTTAATGATTTGTCTAACTTTTATAATGGAAATTATGACCAAGATATTGTGTAGTATCAAACTATTTTAGGCCATATTCTCATTTAATGTTATAAAATTCTGGCCTTTTTTATCTTTACATGTGTGTGGACTCAATCAACTGGGTCAAGTGAATTTGCCGAAGTCATTCAGTAAGTCAGCTGCAGCATTAAACCCCATAATCATGTTGCTTTGGAGCATTCTCCACCAAGCAGTCAAAAGCTAAAGAAACGAAGACTCACACATTGTCTAAACGTGTCAACAAAATTTTTTTAGTAAATTTTCTATTTATAGTAAAGTCAAAGTAATGTGACATAACCCTGCACACAATGAAGCCTTTGAAAGGTGCCTAAAATCCCCTAGCAAGCATTTCTGCTTTCCCTTCATTTCTAGTTGTCTCAGGGGGCATAGCCACGTGGCGGTTCATCTATTACTGTTTTCTCCTATGCATGTCCAAATACCTCCTGCCTGTTCTCTGATTCAAGAAACTGGACACTTAGAGAGGACGATACCCCTTTCTTTTTTTCTGACAGTGTAAAAACATATGTCCAATGTATTCAAATAGCTTTTAGTACAATAGAGAGGGTACAAAATTAGGTTTGCCTCCATCCTCCTTGCTTTAACAGCATTTTGCAAACAATAGTAGTACAAGAGCAGAATTTAGTGTTGGCCAAAGAGATTATCTTGACAAATAGGATGCAGCTCTAACTCCCTTAAGACTCCAAGGCATCTACATTCTAAATCACAAAGAAAACAGGCTAGTTTTTGCCAGCTCCCAGAAACTAGCTACACAGCATCAAGATGTTGTAGTACTTCTCAGAAAACTAATTTCCTTGGAGTAATTCCACTATAAAACAGGCACAATTGTCTCCTGCATATGTGGGAGAGCTAGGCCAACAGAGGCTGTTAGGACTCAAAAGTGTATTTAAGTGTGACTTAAAAGTGTATTTACAACAAAAGGTGCATCAACCTTAATGCCAAAATATTTACTGGGAATTTCTTGACTGAAAAGAAATGGTCTGAAAGAAAAGTAAAATAAGACAAATGTACAGGTCCTTTTCAGAAAATTAGCATATTGTGATAAAGTTCATTATTTTCTGTAATGTACTGATAAACATTAGACTTTCATATATTTTAGATTCATT
>JBAJNP010014461.1:0-10946 GCA_036877545.1 Yasuhikotakia modesta | reverse complement strand
CAACTCGATCGTGTTGAAGATGGCATGAACCATATCAACCAAGACATGAAGGAGGCTGAGAAAAATTTAAAAGATTTAGGGAAATGCTGTGGCCTTTTCATATGTCCGTGTAACAAGTAGGTACTGAGCTGTGGCAGAAAGGCCGTGCGTCTGTGGTGGCGTCCGTTTTTCCCCTCTCCGTTTCTTTGGTTTCTTTTGTTACAGTGATTGTCTGAAGTTTTTGTCTTCTCTTCTTTGTCCTCTTTGTTTCCTGCTCTCGTTCTGTGGGGGATAAATTACTTGTTGCTTAATCAGAACAACTGGAGCGGATCGAGGAGGGAATGGACCAAATCAATAAGGACATGAAGGATGCGGAAAAGAATTTGAACGATCTAGGAAAATTCTGTGGTCTTTGTTCCTGTCCATGTAACAAGTAGGTGCTGCCTGCCTTAATGAAACCACTGAGAGGGGTCTTATAACAGCCTGTAGCCCCACCAGAAGAGACCAGAGTGACCGCTGGAGGCAAATTAGGGCCTGAAGTATTTTCAGTAATTTAAAAAAGTAAAATTAAATCTGAAGAATAGAAACAGACTCTGTTTGCAGTTACAAGCAACGGTGCCTCTAAATTTTGTTCATGCAGAGCAAATGACAATCGTGTCTGATTTCTAAATCAACACCAAAAATATTTAAACAAAGTTAAAAAACAGTCAGATTTTCTGACTATATTTAAAACTGTACGATATTTAAAACTGTAGCATGAAAATTGTGTTTCATGCAGAAAAATAGAAAACTTGTAACTAAAAATAGAGCTTTTATTCAGTCCAGTTTTCAGGTTCAGACCATGTTCAGCCCTGGCTTCTCTCCATCTGTGGCTCTTACACATACTTATTACCCATAATCCTCAGCACAGCTTGCTTCTCTGTCAGCAGAGACAGTGAGACAGCATGACCACACATGCTCACAGAAGTACAGCAGCCCAGATCTCTGGGTTCTCAGTTTATTTATGAATGTATGAAGGCATGTTGCAAAACCGAAGATCCGGCCTGCAGCATTTTCACACAGCCTTCCTCACACACGCATGCTAAGAACAGATGCAGAGTTCAGAGGAGCTTAAAAACAGGACAGGAAGCACCAAACACTGCATGGATGTGCCAAAGTTGAGCTGCAATCTACAGACAGTCACTTCAGTTCAGCCCCAAAATGATAAATACATTTATGAGCGTCATCAGTAGCAATATTTGCTGGTGAATAATTGAATTCTTTAAAATAATGTTTAGATTTACATTTATCAGACGCTTTTATCAAAGTAACTTACAGGCGTTCTAGTTAAACATTTTATCAGTATGTGTGTTTTCTGAGAATCGAACCCATAACCTCTGTGCAGCTCACACAAAGCTCTGCCCATTGAGCTACAGCAGCACACGTGGAGTATTAAAGCCCATCAGCATTAGTGCTGTTAGATTATTGCGTCCCATTATAACGAATCATTATATTCTTGCAACTTTGACAGCACATCCATCAATGCAACCTGTAATGCAACAGCATGTCCCTGAATGCCAAATGCATGTTCATGCATCACTTCTGATGATGTTCACAATGCTGCAACCTGCAGTAACAGCAACAATGCTAATGAGCAGCTCTTTATTCAGAGGATCAGCTTGAAGTCGTGTTGAGTTGTGTAGCTGCAGTACAGTGTTGAGTTGTGTACAGTGTTGAGTTCTGCAGGCTGCATGTAGGTCATGCAGGAAAGATGACAGTGAAGATGTTCTGTGTTTTCTGGATCGAATGAATCCTGCCATTTTACTGGGACATAGAATTGTGGATCAAATCTTTAATAATTTTTCCTGTCTCTGCTGTTAAAACAGAAGCACAGGACATAGTTTTGCTCTCACAGACATTTGAATAAAACATTATTTTTAAATATAGCAGTATTTTAGTTGTTCCTGCTAGTTTGAGTATTAACTGTTTCTTCATATGAGATAAAACTCAACAAGCTGTGAGTGAGAGAGAGAGAGACATGAGGACTCGAAGCTTTAGTCTCTATAAATAATTCTGGAGTAGGAGGTTTGGTCGTCTCTGTTTAGATGAATCAATAATATTACAGCTGAGACTGATATCAGCAGCACACAGCCAGAGCAGATGAAACACGTACAGGCGCCGTTTACACAAGATATAAATATATACATATAAAACACGCTGTTGTTGTTGTTATGGTGACAACATTACATTACGGTGGGTTGTGAGGGACAGAAAAGTCAGAGGTGAGAGTGAGAGAACATAGAATAAGAACACAGTCCTCCAGTGTCTTTTCTTTTCAACTTCTTTACATCTGTCTGTCTGATGCTGTCGTCTCAGTCTTCTGTGTTGTCTGTCGCCAAAGCCTGTGTCTCTGTTATCTGTCATGGGAGGGTTGTGGGCGGGACAGCAATGAGCCAATAGGGAGGGAGGTTGAGCCGTCCAACAGAGAGATAGTTCTCTGCCTCTGTTTACTATAAACCTATTTTCAGCTATTTAAGATAGGTATGTGTCTCAGCTTACAGCACATGTGTGTTATATGTCCACAGGACACAACCAGAATGAATCCATCCCTGTTTTGCTTGCCTGCTAATTCATTTTTAAGTGTTTTCATGTTGTTCTGTGGACACACTCTTCTTCTTCGCTCAGTTTTCCCATGATTTTGTGCAGGATGAAAAGCGGAGGCAGCAAGGCCTGGGGAAACAACCAGGATGGAGTGGTGGCGAGTCAGCCGGCCCGTGTGGTGGACGAGCGCGAGCAGATGGCCATCAGCGGAGGATTCATCCGCAGGTGAAGATCGTGACACAGGCTTTGTTTCAGAGCCTGAGGGTTAAATAAATCTGACAGAGACAGATGTGTGTGATCGGATTAAAGGCTCAGAGGGTCAAACGTATATCATCTTCTGGTGTTTGTTTGCAGGAAATGTAGGAGATAATGTACCATCAGCTGGTTATTGTTTAGGGATCAGAGCCCTGATGCAAAGTGAACAGATCTTATTTATTTATGTATTTACTGTACATTATCCAACTGATTCCATCACTGCTTTAATCATTAAGAAATATGTGAATATTAAATATTGATTTTACAATGATTAATGTCAATTAATTGTGTTTAAATTAATCAACAAAAATTATTGATTACTTTTACATTTTTATAGACATTAAAACATTCTTCTGACATTATTGCAAGAACATTTTTAAGAGGTTTTAAGAACATTAGCAAATGCTCTGAGAATATTCCCTGTTAGCTGACATGTGCCAGAACTGACCGATCAGAATGTCTGCAGGGTAACAGATGACGCCCGGGAAAATGAGATGGATGAGAACTTGGAGCAGGTGGGCGGCATCATCGGAAACCTGCGTCATATGGCCCTGGACATGGGCAACGAGATCGACACCCAGAACCGGCAGATCGACAGGATCATGGAGAAGGTACCGATGACCTCATCTGATCTAGAACCCTGGGGTTCAGTTCAGCTTTGGTGTTAATGAGTAGATCTGTGCTTTAACAAACCTCCTGCTCTCCCAAACAGGCCGATTCCAACAAGACCAGGATTGATGAAGCCAACCAGAGGGCCACAAAGATGCTGGGCAGCGGCTAAGCCTTCAGTCTTTCTGACCAGCCCAGCTGTGTGTCAGAAAGGCAATGCGCTTGTTATGGTATTTACCCTCTGGGTTTGCACACACACACATATCATTCTGCCCTCATTGTAAATGTTGTTCTGTCTGTCGTCCGTCTGCTTTTTCAACGATTGTTCTTAAACTCCTCTTCATTGGTTCCAAAGGTTGTATATAGTGCTGACTCGACGGCTCTCGCTCAGTTGTGAAGTTTTTATTCTCTTTATAACCTATATACATATACATTTAAATGTATACATATACTTCCTGTATACGTATACATACATGTGTGTGTATATATATTGATTTTTGCTGGAGGAAACATATATAATAGGAATGCTATACACGCTGTTTTTCTTTTTCAGTATCTCAGTATCGTCCTGGTTAAACTGTCCCACGACTGCTGCCATGCTCCTTATTTTGATGTTGTTATGACAAATGAAGAATGGGAAAAAAGATTTTAATGCAAATGATATTAATACAACAAGCACTTACAATCAGTGTCTCTGCTTCACATTCCCCATTAAACCATAATCAGTTACTTGTTTAGACAGTGTGCAACTAGATTTTGTAGCTGTAGTCCAACATTGCATTCCAGGTGATGTATTGTGAGTTATGCATGACAAACGATAGTTCTTAATGTCTTCTAAATAAACTCGTTTAAAAGATGACAAAAAATATATCATGGCAGTAGCAAGTGGACAAACGCATGCTCAGTATTAAGACACAGTCAACGTTTCATGTTACTGCAACAGTGCCACCAGTTTCTGTCAGTATATATTCACAGACTGTGACCTTCTGTTGTAAAATAATGCAAAGTGACTTAAAGAGTTAATGAAGGAAAAACACGGAGGTTCTGCAAAAATGACTTGTTTTTTAAAATGAACACGCATCGGTGAAGCTGGTTGTTTACTGTACTATAGGTTTTGAAAGCTCTGAAAAAGTAAATAAAAAACCATTTGCAATGTAAAGCAAAGAGGCATATTTCTGAGAGACCTTACTTTTATAAGAAGACTGTATCCTGTTAGTTTACTCTCCCTGTGTGGTTTGTTATTGGGAAGAAACCATAATAATCCATGAGAAAAAGGGTTTTTGTTGCTTCTGTACTTTGAGCTATGCACACCAAATCACTATGATGTTGAATAGTTATTATAACAAGTCAAATAAATACCTGAATGACATGTAGGTTAAACTGTGAAATGTCCCCAAACGCATGTGATATTAAACTCCCTCTGTATCCTGTCAGTCTGTGAAGTGGTTGACATTTTGTAGCTAGCTGAACTGATTAAAAGTTATTAACCCCTAATCGCTCTGGGTTTCATTATTGATCATGATTGTTTCTTGCGCTGGTTTATCTGGTTAATTTTCACATTTTGTGTTGATCAACATATTATTCAGACTTATAATTCTGCACGTTTAAGTCTATTGTCAAACAAACCTTTCACATATTTATACACATATATAATTTTATACACAATGCTAATGTATTGATGTAATGAGACTGAATGCAGAGACTGACTTCAGATCAGCACATGTACAGGTGCTCTGTTCCTGCGGGGGTAACAGCCAGGAAGTGTTAATGAGAATAATTCATTTGTTGAAGACACACCAACCTCATTTACTTCCATTAGTCAAGAACAACATGTTGATACTGCTGATGCTAAACACAACCGATACACACTGATCTCAGATCAGAGAAATGATCTGTAATCTTTGTAAGCTAAAAGAGATTTGCAGGACACGCTGTATGGTGGACGGGCCGTGAGATTTTAATGCATAAATAAAGACGTGAGATGTTTGTCATAAACAAGTGCTGACGTCTCTCATCACATGTTTGTGGGAAGTGAGACGTTTGGGAAGATGTTGCAATATCAGGCAACACACATTATATATTTATTTAGATAAAAATATCCACACTGCAGGCAGAACGCTGAACACCTGGACCCTCATCAACAATGTTACGCTGTAAAAACGTTTCCCTAACATTTACATTATGTAACAATGTCAAAAATGTTCTTGGAAAGTTCAACATGTTCAGTTTTTTGAGATGTTGTATTAATGTTATTGTTTGGGCATAAAAGCTTTTTAAAGCATTTCACTAACTACTTAAGAATAATGTTTTTAATTATGATATAAAAAATCTACTGCAAGAACATTTTTGATAACTGAGAGAACTTGTAGAGAACATAAGCTAATGTTCTGAGAACGTTTCCTGTCAGCTGGTTATCTGATGATGTGAGTTATGAAGACGAAGAGCTTGATGTGAATGTGTTTGTAAACAGATCTGTGTTGATTCATCATGCAGGTGAGACACATGCTGGTTATGTTGGCAGGGACGCATGTGTCGCATGTCGCATGCGTTTTATTCTGAACCTGTAAGGCAGAGAATCTCTGGGTTCTGTGTGGGTTCTGCTGATAAATGATGGTGTTTGTTTTGTTCTGTCCCAGCAGCAGCTTTTCTTCTGAGGAACACAACAGAAGATATTTTCAGAAATCTCTTCAAAGCGGTTTTGTGTCTGAACAATGGATGTCAATGGTGCCGCTGTTGTTTGGTTACCAACATGCTTCAAAATATCTTCTCTTGTGTTCCTCAGCAGCAGAACATCTCACAGGTTTGGAAGGACATGAGGGTGAGGAAATGATGAAAGATGGTTCATTTTGAGGAGAAATGTCTCTTTAACGTGCAGCTTCATGTCTGACGGGAGGGGTGGGGAGAGAATGACTGAGATGGTGAGTGATGTTTGGACCAGTTGAAAGCTGGAGGGGGGATCTGGGGGTCTTATATAAGTCTTCACAGTTCACACTGAGCTCCAAAACACAGCCGGAGCTGAGATGTTCTTCCTGAAGACATTAGAGAGGGAGTCGGGGAGATTAAAGTAGACGACAGGTTTTGGCAGAGGGAGACGTCCAGACCTCACCACAGGCTTGGAGGGACAGAAGGGGATTGAAAAGAGGAAAACAGGGGAACGAATTAGAGATAGGAGAGATTAAGATGTGTTAAAAGTGTGTCTGAGGATGGGGTGGGTGAAGCTTTAGTTTAATAGTAGCTAACTACCTTCACAACTATTATTAGCCCTTGTGTAACGCTTCAATGTGAGCGTAAGCTCTGTCTCAACATCTTCTCATGTCCTGAGAGACGTGAGATCTGAGCGAGTTTGAGTCACGCTGTCTCATCCTCAGCCTCATCATGTTCACCCTCTTCATCTGCTCTCACCTCCAGCCTCCCCTCCTCTCCTTTAAAGGAAATGCCTTTCTAATCACCCCAAACAATGTCCACCCCTCTCACAACAGATGACCTTTCCTGTCGTCTCTGCTTACATCAATGCAGCAGCTTTGGAAATAAATGAAGAGGAAACGGCGACGCCTAGTGACAGATGAGTATCATGTTCTTCAGCTGTATGAAAATAATGAATATATAGAAAAAACAATTGTTTTAAAATATTTATTTAATATTTGAACAGTGTTGGTTCACAGCAATATCTAGTCATTTAGCAAAGTATTTGATTTATTTAGCAAGGGAAGTATATCTTTTAACCAATGGATTTTAATGTGTCACTGACAAAACATTTCTGTTAGCTAAAATCAATCCAATTTCTGCACAGTTTCCAAGTTTAAAGACAGCAGAGATCAGCCAGCCACTGTAACAGAGAAGCTCAGAGTTTGTTTGTTTGTCCGTCCTTCACTGAGAATTTTATTCCGTGTTTGTTGAGACGGTCAGTTAAGGACGTTCTCGCAAACGCAGAGCCGGGTGTGAACACACCACCCCTGCAAACACAGGACAACAGAGACAGAACGTTTTCTGAATGCTGCACAAATAACACTATGAGCAATAACGTTAATACAATGTCTTAAAAACTGGATGTTTATTCAAAATAATGTTTATTTTATAATGGAAACATTGGGGAATGTTCATACAACATAAACTGTTAGCTGGGTGTTTAGGCTAAACTATAGGGTTAATATAAAGGCATTATATAAGGCATCATATATACAGTAAATTCTGTGCAGTATATATAAGAAGAAAGACTCACTGCTCAGGAAGACGATGAGGCTCATTTAACAGCGTTACAGCCGCCTGTACCATGATGATTGGTGTGGTAATGTATCCTGGCTCTGCAACACATAAAAGTGACCAAATCTGTACATTTGAGTTTGTTGGTCATGTGTTCCTGGTTCAACATCTTATCCCAACCTGAACCTCAAACCAGATCCGTGTACCAAATCCTACAATCTGATGTTACAAAATCAAAATGTTACAAAACCAATGAAATGTTAATCCAGGAACATGTTGCACAAAATCCGTTTGACAGAAGAACAACAGAGGCAAACGTCTGGAGAGCAGAACATTACCTGGTCCAGTTACTGTTGTGCTGATCGTAGCGTCTGGTTTGCCCTGACAGGGGTCCAGACCTGTTGTGTAGCCCTCCCCAAAAAACCTCAGACAGAAGGACGTTCCATTCATCTGACAAAAGACAACAACACAACGTAACACAAACCTCGCCCTACAGGTGCTGGTACCGTTAAGATGTTGGTACCTGTGTTCTTGATGGTCCAGCCTTGGAGAACAATCCCAGAGAGAAAACTTCTGGAAACTAGTGAAGAGAAACACCAATATTATCCAGACTGAAGATACATCATTCTGGATATTTGATGGTACACATAAGAATTATGTAACAACTGTGAATGGTAAACCTGAATGAGCAATCTCCTGCCAAGACTGAACTTGACCATGAACCAGAAGATCACACCAGCGAACAGAGTCTTCATCACGGAGAGGATTCCACCAACACCTACATAAGCCACGTACTGGACCTGAGATCAGGAAACCAGTCCCACACAGAACTGTGCTCTACAGATTCATACATTACCATACATAACAAATGTACAGTATATCTATATGGTCAGAGAATATATACTGTAGATATAAATCTATATAGGTCTGAATGCACACATCTGTAACTGCTGATTTGTTCATGTTTGCATTGGATCAAGAGAAAAGCTCATCATCACACACTATGTTGCTGTTACTGCTACAGAGATGTAAGAGCAGCGCAGTGAATCACACAGACTGAATCACCTCCTGTCTCTCCATGAAAACCTTCAAAACACTCACAAATGGTCACGTGTGCAAAAGACAGGAGCTGAGATGTTACTAAAACTGGTAAAACAAGCTCACAGGAAAGAGTTTCTGTTCCTGGTGCAGGTAGCGTTGAGTCCGTCTCACCACAGACGCATCTGAGCCCATGAAGGGAAGTGTGTACTGCTGTATCTCCGGACTGAAGAACAGACGTCCTCTGCCAGAGACACAATCAATGAACCTGAGGAAAACTGTTGAAACTGCCGTGATGAACAAAACACAGATCGTTGTTTTATAAATCACCTCTTTTTGACTCTGGTACCAGCAACAGGAAGCGGTTTATACTCAAATTTCTTTCTTAATTTCCTGAGGCTGCCGCTGTCAGCAAAGCCAAAAATGGCCGACCGCCATGTTGTGTCGTGTCCACATCCTCCCTGAATGTTAAAACACACGACAGCTGAGGAAAATCTGAATACCAGCCATAATTCTTTCACCACAATAATAATTTGATTAAATGCATAATTTTCTAAACTGTAAAAATGCAGTAATGGCACTAAAAAACAAAAAATCATCTATATGGTGAATCACAGTCGATCAAACATCATGAAGTCTTTATAAAAATCTGCTAATGTAAAAGTGTTTAAAGCTGCGCTCACCTCGGGTCCTGTGTTTACTGTTAAAAAACTCTCCACAGCAGTGAGGGTTCCTGTAACAGAGCAACACAGCAGAGGTCAGAGGATAACATGTCTGTTTTACTGATAACACACTGATGAAATTATGTCTGTTACAAAATAGAAGAATTAC
This sequence comes from Yasuhikotakia modesta, assembly GCA_036877545.1. NCBI lineage: Eukaryota > Metazoa > Chordata > Actinopteri > Cypriniformes > Botiidae > Yasuhikotakia > Yasuhikotakia modesta. Next base: position 1,454 of record JBAJNP010014461.1, on the reverse strand, counting down.
AATTTGACCAGTAGATGTGTTTTTCTGAATGCGTCTTAAACCCACTGACCTCTAAACTGATCCTGTGTGTACAGAATTCCCAGATCTGCCGGGATAGAATCAAATCCACAGCTTCCGATGACAAACACGCTGTTTTCCTGAGCTTTGGTGTGATAGTTCAGCTGGATGCTCTCTAAAAACTACAACACCCAGACATCACGGCGGTGGGGTGGGTTTCAAATCCCACCTGGTCTGAAACACCATCTGTGTTAGCAGTTAACTAGAATGTGAACTACCTGTGGCTCTCCGCAGATGTCAATGCAGTGAGTCCCGTTTTCAATGCAGGCCCTCACCACAGGTTCTCCATAGAATCTGTACTGTTGACACAAAACTTGTTTATCATGTTTGTTTTTGCTCATGAATGCTCTTCAATAGTCTGCAGACTTACTGGTCCCACACAGTTGAGCACAATGACAGCCTGTTGGCACATGATGGCCAGCGACTCGGGTTCAGCTACATCTGCTACAATCACCTCCACACACTTCAGCTCTGGTGAAGCTGCACACAGATGGAGGGTCTCAAACGGACAGATTTACATAAACAACAACTAACATTTAACATTATTTCATTATCCAACATGAATCAATAATCTGTCATGGACACACATTAAACAGATAAATCAATGTTTTACTCTATAATCTTCTGCATGGTTTTAAAAACATTATTGTACAGGTTGTACAAACATTATGTCTCTATTTCACAAACTTGTCAGATAATCTCAAAACTCAATTTCAACTAAAACCATCAACGAATAAAACATTATAATCCCAAATGATCATCTGTCATGTAATGAAATAATGTCATGAAATGATTGTAATGAACAATAGTTATATGTTATATGACACGACATATATATGTTATATACATTTATGACACTTAAACAGCAGAAGCATAAACAGTCTGACCCATAAACGCTGTTATCCACATACACAAGTTTTCCGCAGCCTGAACGAGAGTTTCCTCCAGCCGCTCGCGGTTTCGTCCAGCTACGGCCCAGCGTAACGTCCCGCCCGGACCCTCGGCGCCCGTCCGGGCGACCCCCTCCAGCACGAGCCGCCCGGTGAAGCCGGAGGCTCCGAAAACTACGATCTGATACGGTCTGTTACCGGACGCCGCCATTGTGTCTGTAAAGTAAGTACAGTAAGTACAGTAAGAACAGTATGTACAGTAAGTACAGTATGTACAGTAAGTACAGTAAGCACACACTGACAGAGATCAGCTGTATTACTGATCTAATCTGAATTAAAGGCTGAAACGACACGAAACTGTCATGCATTGAAACGAAGCGACATCTTGTGTTGGAAAGTTGGAAATTAACAGGGAAGGTATTGCGTTATATACTTTTACATGTAGTTTCACGTGTTGGGTCTTCAACACTTTACATCTGAGTGTTAATAAAAATGAATTATTGACAC
>JBAJNP010014460.1:0-10946 GCA_036877545.1 Yasuhikotakia modesta | reverse complement strand
AGTGTTGGCACAAGAAAAAAATGAGATTGTTGTTACGTATTAAAAAAAATACTGCAAATGTTTTCTTTAAATATGGTTTGTTGTTTAAACAACGTTGCAGACACAATATATACAAAATATATATATATATAAAACCAATGTATAAATAACTAAACCACACATGAGGAGATAAACGGCAAATCACAGTTTATTAATCACAAAGAAAATGCTGAACTGTTTTGAAATACATTTTCTTTTCCCTTTACATCCAAACTCTCAACAGTGGTAAACTTTAAACCATCCAGCCGGCTGAAATTGATCCAGTATGTCTGGGAAAGCACAAAGATAACAGATAATTCTCTCACCCATCCACTGCACACATTTATACCAACTGTGATTTCTGCACAATTCCAGCTCAGAAAAGTTCAGATTTCATGACGTGCCCATTTTTGTCCCCCGTTCATGATGCACATTTTTATGAAGTGGTCAATGTTAAAAACACATTCAAGCCACACACACAAAATCTACCCATAATGTCTGCTGCTAACCAGAGAATGGAATTAGCATTTATTCTTTAAGGAATGTAACACACAAATGACACAAACGCACACCTGCCTACGCTAGGTTATCCAATACATACGAGTTTCTTTGCAATAACAAATATTGTATCAAAATACATCCAGTATGTAAAATGCCATTTATAAACTGTGAAAAAGTGAAAAAGAATTTAAAATAAAATAGAAGTCCCAAAATTTATACGTGTAGAAAATTAAATGGAGGAAAACAACTGGATTCATCAGACGGAGGTCTCGGACTGCAGCTGCAGTACAAACTTGTGGGATTTGGGGTGGACGTATTCTTCACTGAGTTTAAGGTGAGGGATACCTTTACTGGTAACCACCAAGCTGAAGTCAGAAGACTTGAGCTGGAACTCGGTGCCGTGACGGAGAGGACTGGTGACCGACGCTTCGCTGACCAGCGTCCATTGCCGGGACTGCCAACACTCTCTACCGTACTGCAGTGTGGGCCCAGGGCTCAGATAGCTCTCCAAAAATGCCTAGTAAGATAAAACAAGTGTATTGCATATTTGTATGGCTTCCCTATGTGGTTTTTATGTGTCAGAGAAGCGTTGTATCACCTTTGGGGTCATGTTGTTTGTAATGCAGAACGCAAGATGGGCCTGAATGCTGTCCATGCTGTGGCAGTGTTGTTGTCGGGTGGTCCGCAAGTATTTCTGCAGCGCTCGTGCCATGGATGGGAAGATGGCCTGCGAAGCCTCACGTGGATCCATCTCGTCTCCTGGCGGTTTCTTCTTCTCCTCCTCTTGCAGCCGTCTGACATGTGTGAACGCCTCCTCTACCGCCACCACCAGCCTGAGAAACAGAAAACGTTGCTAAGTTACAATCTGTACTGTCTGTCAGAAACTGGATTCTCCTTCGCTCTCTTACCGTGCCCTGCGTTTCCGGACTCTTCTCTCATGCTCAGCTTCCTCGTAATACAGCTCATTGTGGCTGGCATCTCTTTGCCGTGCGGCAGCTGCTATTTTAGCTCGCGACTGGGCAGTTGCCGCATCGCTGCTGGCACCTGCCAAAATGGCATCATGGGACAGTTACATGCAAGTACAATATCCTGAAAATACTGATGTGACCTTTTTCTGTATGGTAGTTTCTGTCTCTCTGTCAAACGTTTATAGTACCGCTTGTTCTACTTCTGCTATCGTTAAAATATTGTCCCCCTTGGACCCCAAAGAGATGTCCATCTGTAATGCCTGATCAAAAATGGGCATGTCTTCCTGTCCTGTATCATGCAAACGCAATCATAATGAAACTACTTAAATGAGTAAAATACAGTATCGTTTCTTTTTCCAACATGTTTCATTGACTTTAGGTTTTACCAATGTCCTCAATATCCCTCTGCTTAAACAAACGTAATTCCATAATGCCATTTTCCTCTGTGATTCAGTCAGACTCTGTGATTTTTGTGGTATATGTTTTTGTCTAATCCAACAATATTTTGTCCTGTTTGGTTAATCATAGCAATTTGTATGAGAATATAAACATTTTAACAGATGCTGCTTTTGGCATGTTCAGCATTATGTGAAATCAGGTTATGTTAAGCACATGTAATGCAAATTATTTCTGTGTGCATGATAATGTGGTGAACAGAATCATTTATGCATATTTATCCATATTCAGGTCAGGCATGTGATTAATAATGTATGATCAGGACAGCGCTGCTCTCCTCTGTAGCAGGGCAGGTCTATAATTTGTGATATCCTGTATTCACCTCTAACACAAAAGCTATTTCACTATAAATCACTTATATGGACCAATGATTCATGAGGCCACGTCCTTCTCAATTAGTAGCTGCAAAATAATACTGTGATGACAGCAAAATGCACATAAATACCTGTTATATATATATTTATGCACACACACACGCACACACATAAACAAGGTTAGTAACTATTTTTGATGTAACAGAAGCTAATTTTACCGCAGTAAATGAATATCCACAGTTGTTAAATGGAGACTTGTAACACTTTTAAACCCTGAAAAGAGTTTTTTTTCTAGTGATACATTATTAATAGTCTGTCAATCCATGCAAGGAACAAAAAGAATGACACACTTCTCTCATTTTCATCTTCATCACACACACACACACACACACACACTTGTGTTCTGGTTCTATAGGCACAGAAAGTGAGGAGAGCTGAAGTGCTTAAAGGGTTTTTGTCATACCATGTTTGCATCTGTGCATCACTTCCTGTGCTGACAACATATCATCAATCAAACAGAGACAGATTTTATAGCATGCTAAGTACAGTGATGGTAGTGCAGTGACACACACACACACACACTGTGTAAAGTCATTTTTGTGGGTTCTGGGATGTTGTGTATTGTGTAGAATCGATGTGTGCATAAGCAAGAAACCAGCACACGTGAAAAACTCGGTCTGGTGGCTTTGGTGAAAGAAGTTCTGAGTCTGAACTTACAGTCGAAAAGATAGCGTTTCAGTTTAGCTTTAAACTCTGCAGAAAGAGGCACAAAGGAGATGTTGGCTTTTACTGTAAGAGTATAAATTAATTTCATAGATCATCACTGTTAAAACTCTAGAGGAGACACTTTCTTATTCAAAAGGAAATATTCAGTGAATTCTAATATCTTGTTGTCAAGAACAAACAATAGATAGAGGCTTTCATGCCTAAAGTCTCTTTCATTGCAAAAATATTAAAGCAATGATAATGTTACAACTGCTGGAGGAATAGATTAATACTCACCATCCACATTATAGACCTTCAGTCCAGCCAGATGTTTAGCCGCCCTGGACTTAGCAGCTGTCAGCAGGGCTGGGTTATGGACTGAGAAATCCTTATAATAGTGTTCCAGAATGACCAGAGCTGCCCTTTGAATGCTGGACACACACACACACCACATGCACACAAAAACACACACACACACACAAAACACATGCACACACACACACCACATGCACACACACACACACACACACACACCACATGCACACACACACACACACACAGCGAGATTCAGAATGTAATCAAACAAGCCAGAAATCAATTTGTGTGTGTTAAATTTTCACACCCTCCTGCCAAAACACCACAGATGTCTCCACAGCCTCTGCAGATGTTACTGAATTCAAAGGTAAAGCGAATCATTTGCAATCTGTTGGTGGAGCAGCCGTTAAACTGGGTCACACAATTAAACTGTGTGTGAGCCTGCGGCAGGACTACCTGTTTTTTTTTTAAAACAACGGAAGACGGCGGAAGCATATGTACCATTTCTTATTTTAGCAATTTAGTTCATGTTTAAAAAAACAGCTTGGGTCAAAAAATCAGACGCACAACGTCCGCACATCTTTGTGTGTCTGTTTCCTGTAACGTCATGTTGTGTGACTCTGCGGACTGAGGGCTGAATCAGACTGAATAACAGCCAATGAAATAATGAGAGGGAGAACAAAGGAAAACGGAGGGCAGGAGAGAATAGGGGAGAGAGGAAACCACTGAGGGCAAAGCAGGGAGTGTCTGTAACGGAGTGATTAATGGTCTTTTTTCCCTTGGCCTAACCTCAGCTCATTATTAATGCATTAAGCAACACACACAACAGTTTCACGTATGAACAGAAACATATTGAACGACATGCCAGCAAGACAAAAGCTCATTTATATAATATAAGACACTAATTATAGAAGCAAAAGCTTCAGGGCTTTGTAATCATATTTATATGTTACGGTCGGTTCCAAAGTGTGGCGATTAAAACAGCTTAAATGCTGTGACTGGTTCTAGAAAAGTGGGCGTGGTTAATGGATCTGACTCCGCCCAAGCTGTCAGACTGAAGGAAGTACATTTCCAGATTTTAATTAATGGCTCGATGTTGTGGGTCTTTAAGCATCACAATGTACAATGATGTTATTCTTAACAATTCTGATATATAAACAACCATTTAAACCACGTAATAGATATAAATGTTGATCAGGATATACTTTAGTCACCTGAGTTGTCCTAGATTGTAATGGCGAGTCTCTCCATCGGTGGATCTGACGACACACACAGAGAAGCAGGGCTGCAGGTGTCGTACCTCCAGCAGGACCACCGCCAGGTAATGGATGAACAGAAGAGCATCTACTAATGACACAGCAAACTGCACGATGCCCTGATAGTTCTCATCCTGTCCATCACACACAGCACAGACACAAACATAAACTACAGTGATTTTACCAGGATGCTAAGGGTTAAAGGTTATTGTTGCTGTGGTAACTGTGGTAAAATCTCTGTAATGCACGGAGGCAACAGCAATGCAATTAAAGACGCTATATTGTATAACAATATTGAACTATGCCAACAATAAACACAATAATAAACAGTTTTTCCTTATAGGTACTATTATTAAAGGCAAAACACAATTACTGTAAAGTGTAAAAGTGCAAATTGTGTAAGTTCACTGCTACTAGTGGCACCAAATGGAACTGGACAAAAAAATATAATCATTTTTATATAATTTTTATTTTTTAACAAACTTTTACAGCAAACGTACACACACACACACACACACACATTTTCCCATACCTGTGAGTCCAAAATGCGCACTCCAAAGAACAGCCAATAGGAGAGCAGCAGGAGAAGAGTGAGCAATCCAAGGAGTGCGCGGAACACTGCTATCCTGGGCAGGGAGGCCCGAACCGGACGGACAAACAGCGCCCAGCCGGCCAACAGCAGAATGAGAAGTTTGAAAGCCAGCGAGAGGAACAGCCCCTCACAGGCAGTGCCACAGGACTGCAGACGCTCCGGCCACAAAAGCTGGGGCAGAACCAGGAAGGCCAGGGGGGTGACTAGGACCAGCAAGCCCAGGAGAAGGGTGAGGACCAAGGGGAGGAAGCGTATACAGTTCAGCTTCTCCACTGGACCTTCCGTCTCCTTTCCGAAGCCAGCCAGGTCCTCTTGAGACAAGCTGTGGTCCGATGTTCCGGTGACCGCTGTGGTGGTCTCGCCCCAGTTGTCATCCTGTGACCCAAAGAGGTGAAAGTGGGTCTTACTCGCATAAAAGTTCAACACATTCCATTTTGTGAATGAATCATTATATAAATTATAAAAGTTTATATAAAACTGATCAAAATGCAGCTATACTCCCCAAAGCCCATCGTCTCACCTCAGACGCTCAGCAACGCAGTCAAAACACTTCAGATCCATAATGAAGAGAAATATGAATTTACAGCTTATGATTAGCTTTCATTTCTCTCTCTGCTAGTGAGATGACAGGTTTGTTTCCAGGCTAATGCAGACAGACAGCAGCGAGGAACTCAAACTCCCTCATCAGCATAACATTAATGACAAACACTCCAAACTCATACATCTGCATCTATATGAGTCTGAGGACTAAGATAAACGCAGCAGCATCAACAACTGAGAACTTTTATATAACAGCAGGACTGAATCTGAAATGCAGGCCTGATTAAAATTCCATTCATTTTTTCTTCACTGAGGACAGTATATTATATGCCAACTATTTAAAAATGCATTTGATTTGTGTTTGTTCTTGGGTGTGTATAGAGACTGTTGGTACAATTTAATCTGATTTTTTTTATCTTTGTACATGATGACAATTATATTTTTATAATAACAACAGACCCCTACAGCCATGTTTTCCTAACACAACCAAAGTTTAAAAATAATAATAATAAAAAAAATCAGAGATAGTTTTTGTCTGCCAGGGTAACTTCAAACGTTCAACAGAAAAGTCACATTCTGTGGATAGTGGGACTAAACGGTCTGATTTAGAGACCCTCAAATGTATCTGAAGACCTCTACTGAGAAAGAAACACAAAATATTTACGCACCTTCCGGGCTTGGCCCTTAATGACAGTGATGAAAGAAAAATTGAGAGATTACCGGTAAGTGAGAGGAATAATGGCAGAAATGAAAAGTGAGAACAATTTTAAAAAAAGAAACCTTCGCTTTCTGTTTTATGCACAGTTTAGAGCTCTGATAATCCTTGCACAGAAGTATCTACACAGAGGAAACGGAAAGGTAAAAAAGTGTATTATGTTGTGAAAGACTGTAGAAAAACAAACATGGATGCACACGAGCCTTCAGTAATAAAAGCAGAGGCTATTTGCACAAAAGCTCTCCGATGACATCACAGGGTCAGGGGGCCACTTCTCACATTATTAAAATGATTTCATTTTTCGAGACGTGTGTGAAATGAAATAAGAAAAACAGAACTAGCACAGTGAGGGAAATTGGTTGTCAATATACAAACAGATTTTATTATTATAACATAAAATTATTAAAATGCAAAGATCTGACTACAAAAATGTGTGACTGACCAATCAGAATTGAGCATTGCGGAGCGGCTGTGTAATAAATTGACTGTTTAATAAAAACACTTATTTTGCGCTGTTATTTGGCCTTAAATGTAGTTTAATGGAGGCAGCGGAAAATGATTTAGCTGATAATTGTAATTTAAGTTGATTGTTTGTTATGAGACAGAAAGTGAGACTACATCACCGCCTCTGGTTGGGTCCTGCGGTCTGAACTATTCCATTTAGAGTGCACACTGCTGAGTGTGCTTCCCCCACTGAAAGAGACAAAAGCACACACAGCACATCAAACACTGTGTGTGTGTGTGTGTGTGTGTCTGTTCTGCCTAATGCCTGTCAGCTCATTTCCCTTTAACAGCCTCAGAGTCTCTGCTATAATGCAGAAAGAAAAGCAGGAAGAGAGGGAGTGGAAAACAAGTGTGAGAACTTTTCTCCACCCACCATCCATCCTTTTCCTCCCCATCTTTTCCAAAATAAAACTGTAACGGTGTTTTGAATGGGTTTGCAATTCCAGACAGAAATCAACGTGAGGGTTTATGCCGCCCGACTGGTGGAGCACAGAACTTTAAATGATTGGTTTAACTCCAAGAAACTGTCAATTGGTGACGGATGCATTTTTTTATCAACACGATCATCTCAAATATTTTACAATGCTTGAAATGTTGCTCTTGTTATAGACAATTTATAGCCTTAAGAGAAATAATAAATATTACCTGACAGCGATAAGATTAGACAGCCCCACACAGAGCCACGATCGAGCAACACAAACTAAGACACGTCCTTTCTTAGCGTGCCAGTTATGATTTACATGCCTGCTATTCCAAGCCATTGTTTTCTCTAGTGTACAATGTTTCCTCAGTCTAGCATTTCAGAGACTTGGGCTGAATGACAGGAAGAAAAAACATCAGACTCAACATGATACAGTTACACAGAACAGACTGCTGGCACTAACCTGCCGTTGTGTCTGGGGTTTTCCTCTGTTTGCTGTGATACTTGCAACACATTTTCCAGGGTGGATTTGCTCAGAAAATCCTCTAACTGAAGGCAATTATAACATGCATACAATGATTGTTTATGTATGACAACAGTAAACTCTCTAAATGTTCCCATTTGTATCCATTGGCATATATGATCCTCTGCCAAGTTTTGTTTTAGATGCTTGATAGATGAGTGGTATCTATCTATCCATTTATCCAACCTATTTATCCACCCATCCATCCATCCATCCATCCATCCATCATCTAAATAATTCTCAATTCTCCTGAAATACATCTGAAAGTCTCCTACGCTTTAACTTCAGAAATGATTCCTGTTATACTTAGATCTTATTCTGTATTGATCTATAAAATATAGTGTATTAAACTTTCAGCGGCAGGTCTGTTCCGTTCAACCATGATTCTCTTCCATGTCTCAAAGTCCTCTCAAGCGGAAACACATCCACACACACTCATACTCAAATTAATGTAGACAGACATGAGGACCTATGAAAACTTTGTGTCTTTGCCCCGGGGGTTTGCCATATAGGTCACAATAACTGAGTCTCGGTAGGAAGTAAAAAGCAACGTCCTTTCATACAGAGATGTGTGTCACTCCTGGTTTCCATATCTGTCTGCACACACACACACCGACATAAACACACACACTTTCCCACCAGATCTGTCATTCATGTTTTCATTCTCTTTATTAAATATTCCCGCAAAATCACCACAGCTATCCCGGCTGCTTTCAATGCATCTGTCCTAACATAAGAGCAGCTACAACTGTATTTTCTCATCAATATCACTATTATATGAATGTATTGGTGTCCTACACATTGTATTGTATTATATAGGCTGAAGTATTCAATACAATTTATTATTACAATTTACTGTTGTTACTTGGACATGAGCTGTAATGTCGTCTACATCGTCTATTGAGGGCAGCTGTACATACAGATTATGACATAAATGATAGAAAGATGACCTGGACTGTTCCTTTAATTTAATATCTCATAACATTAAACATTTCAATTGAATTACTGGCTGCACAGAACATGCAGTAAAATTATTTGGAGTCACTGTCATGTCAGAGAGCATCTATTCAATGCTATTGAAGATGAAAATGTTATATTTCCTCATTGTGCGTTTTATTCCAAGTTATTTACACCTGTACACTCATTTGAGATTAAGACCTTTGTTCGGACACAATGTTGGACGCCCTGTAGGTTCAAACCTGCAACCTTTCAGCTTCCAGTCAGTATCTTTAACCACCACACTGTACTAACTTTCCAGCAAACAAACCATAAAGAAACAACACAATAAAAGATACGCACTATAACAGGGGTCTCCAATCCATATTCCTGAACTTTCCTGCAGTTTAGCTCCAACTTTTTACACCAAAACTTGTAGTTTTCAGTCCCAACGCCTCTGATTGATTTAATGCACTTGCTAGTGAACGTGACTTCACCTAGCACCCTAGATAGTAGCCGTCTATATAGGGCATGTGGCTGCACATGGCATGAGCTATTTGGCTAAACTGCTAGTAGTGCAAAACAATGACACATAACAATAAGCGTTTACTATGTTGTTGTGCTGTTACATATAACATGTTTTAAATGCTTTCATGGTCTTAGACATCTTGCAAAATACGCAACTAAATAGATGAAAACAACGTTCAATACTATCAATACTTTACATTCAAAACAAATCAAAATCAGTCGTGGTAAAGTATTGATATGCGAATGAAGCGCAATCGTTGGTTATAGTTGCGTTGGTTTTGCAAGATGCGCCCCACGATCGCCCGCAAAACGGTCTAAAGTTTGTCTGTAAGACCATTAAAGTATTTAAAACGGCGTGTTATACGTATTGCATTGGTTTATATATATTATATGCATTGGTTTGTCTTTCCGGATGGGCTGGATGGACTCACCTGCGCGTCCGTGGGGGCGGAGCTCGGGTCCGCGTGCGCCTGCTGGGCGGAGGACGCGCTGATCGTGACGTTTTTGTCCGACCGGCTGCTGCTGTCCCGGCTGTGAGATTTGTGCCGGTCCCTGCTGCCGCGTTCACTGCATGACAGAGACACACACAGCAACGGAGGTGAGGGAAACGCTGATGCCATGGCGGGGTCACGCTGTCAACGCTCTTCCTCCTCATCCTCACTAGCACGCATCTTCATCATTCCCGTGCACGCGCTGTGACTGGAGCATCTGGCGCAAACTAGGTTAGATGCGGTCGGCTGTGACGACCCTAATCCACACAGAGCTTCCCTCTACCCTGTTTTTCATACCCAATAACTTAATGTCTGTTAAGCCTTGGAATAAAATCAAACAGACAAATAAATGGGCTACTAATACTACACATAGTAAATTTGACATCAGGCATGACTGATGATAAACTGGCATGGAGTGATTCTCAAATGATGGGACATGCCAACATGCAACAATTATATGCACCTAAATATTCCTCATTTCCTATAACAGAAAAATGAACAAGCTTATTAACTTCCAATAGGGAGAAGAAATGCGTTCGGTATCTTGGATGGCAAAGCAGGGGGTCAAATTCTATAGTGTGATAGTGCAAATTCATAAATCATTAATGGAGAGAATGTAGTGTCATTTTAGATCTGATGCCTTGCTTTTGAAAACTGGTTGGCGGTTGATGAAAGATGTATGATTTGTTTGGTTAAGAGATCTCAGGAGAGACCCTTTGAATCTGAAATGTCCCGTCTTTCTACAGGAAGCAATCGCGGACCCCTGACCCACTGTTGCTTAACTCTAATCCTGAGCTGAGCGAGACTCTCAGATTGTCTGGTATTACTGAGCATGTCTACAGCTGACTATAAGAGAACAAGCCAAACAGCTGCTACCAAATTAAACAGAGAACAACATTTAAGGTCAAAGTATGAAACAAACAAGTAATAGTTTGGGAGTCAGACATTTTAATCCTACTTTAATGCAGACAGTGATAAAGGTTTTAGTGGTTATACAACAGAAATACATAACAGAGCCTGTTTCACAAACTATACATTTCTATAGTTACTGTATTTACACTATTCTAAATATTCTATAGGAAGTATGAGATCATGTTATGTTAAATGTAATGTGGTGTTGATGATAAATGGCCGGATATGTTTGCTATTTGTACACATACAGA
>JBAJNP010014459.1:0-10949 GCA_036877545.1 Yasuhikotakia modesta | reverse complement strand
CCAAGTTAAGCAAGCAGATTTACAGGATAAAAGCAGTTTCAACCAAATTATAGGATACAGACTTCAAAAACACATATTTTTGTGGCTTTCTGTCAAGTTTAAAGCTGGGACGTTACAGCAGGGGTATACCAGACCGGTCCAAACCAGTCTAAAGGCTTGACCAATCAGTAAGCAACGTTTATCAGTGACATAAATTACAAGGAAACACCTAAGCGGCACACATTCAAGAATGGAGCTCTGTTTTGAAATCTTCCTTTCAAATAACAGGAAGTGGTTAATCTAGAAACGGCAGATCCTACATCTAACCAGAAATTCGCTGGCTCTTAACCAATGAAGTGGCTGCGGAGGTGTCCTGTACGCCTGGGCTCAGGGGTGAATCATTAACTTGACTCAGTCCAGAGACAGATGGCACCTAGCAAAGTTGGCGCACAGTCCTTTATGTAAATCTGTTACACTTTTAACAACAAAGATGCTACAAAAGTTTCTTCACGGCGATTTTCTTATCTGCCTGTCTTAAAAATGACCTCAGATGTGTTGGAATCACTCAATACTAAATGTGCTTAAAAGAATAATCAATATTCTGCCAACATTTGCTAAATTATCTCTTCAAATTATCAAACCTTTGGCATCCGACCGCATAACTGACAAACGTTTATAATGATTGACAGCTAGGTCGCTTTTTCTGATTGGCTAAAAAATGGCAGAACACGCCTGACTGTCCTGTTTCGTCGCATACCGAACTGTCACAGACGTTTGTGATGTCTCTGTGATATCTGGCGGGTGTCAAAGATATAAAATATAACATTTACTTCAAATAATATTTGTATTTTTGGTAAAAAAGCCACATTTTAAAACCAAATAAAAAAACAATATAAGATATCAAACATATAAATATAATATTGTACATATAAATATAAATACATATATACAGATATACATTATATATTATTATATAAGTTGTTGATGTTTAGTGCTAGATATTCTCACTGACTGTCCATGTGGCTCCAAGCCACAGATAAAATAGAAACACAGGAAATTTATAATCACATGCGTCTGAGGAATTCAATGCACCCTCTAGCAGAGATAAAACACCGCTGACCAAATACATTGTGAGAGAAAACTTTCCATTCTGTTGAGGCCTGTCCGTATCTTTTCATTTCCCCCATTGATACTGTGGAGTCGAGGCGTTTTCCTGTATTTGAACATGAGATATTGAGATTTTTACAGCACTTTTACCTGTAGGTACAGAATTCCTGTGTTTTATTGGAGTTCCGGGAGCACTGGATGGCTTTTCCCATGTTGTTTCTGGGAAAAAAAGAGCAAAATTTGACAATTTCCTGTTAAATACATCATCTTTCCTTTCCCTGTAGGACAGAGCAAGGGTAACGCTTGATAAACGTAGCATCGCTAATAACGTAATGTATCACGTGTGCGTGCAAAATTCAATTCTCTAACTTTTCCCAAAATAATTGACAGTTTAGGGAACAACAGATGTAAATATTTTGGATTAAGTGAGTTAGTGTAAGTGCAAATGTTTATGGGTTATAATATTTCATTGTTTTGGCTTTGGAGGTGTAATTTTATTTACAACACATTAAATCATGCATCATTTGAAGCTGTTGTTTCTATCAGAATTACTGTGTGTTGTAGCAACACTGAAAAACCTGCACTGAGCATAACAGCTGTTCCTGAATGTAAGTATTTGTGGTCCAGTTCAGTGCCTTGCAAATACAGGCAAACTAAGAAAGTTTTTTTGCAGTGTGTGCATAATAAAAATATGATGTCATGCCTGAAAATTGCTTGACAAACATGTAATAGTATTTGATTCAGCAATATGCAACAAAAGACACTGTAACCAAGCAACAGGCCTCCATGAACCCGATTGGTCTAATTATTTACTTCAAATGAATCCTGAGGGATTGGACAACAGCAGTTTATACTCTAGTCAAAATGTCATGTTTAGTTATATGTTGTGTTTGTCAAATAATTCTTCATCTTAGTGCTAGTAATAGTCAAATATACAATCTCGTTTTGTTTTACAGAAAACTTTGCAATTGATAATGTTAAACATAATAAACATTTTGACAGCGTTTTTTTTTTTATCATTTTGTAATTCATGGAAGGAAATTCATTTTTTGTCTCAGTGGTCCAAAAAGTTTTCCAGTCATATGTGACAAGTTTACGTTGTTAATTTCAGTAATCCTGTTTGTCAAAACTAAAAACACACTAAAAATAATCACTTGAGTCTATTATGAACAGATCGCATAGATTGTTCTTAACTATATAAACTATCTATATTTTACCATAACTATATTTTTGCTGTAAGGGCTGACCAACAGCATGAGGTTCGAACAATACATGGACAAATTAACCTAAAATATTTACTCTGAACGTTGGTCTGACACTTGAATTGGTTTATTTATCTGTTGTGTGTTTGACCGGCACAACATACATCCACAAACATGTCCACTGTGAAGAGGAAGGAAACGCACAACACAGCAACCCACAAACAGCGTTCCCCTACACACGTGTTACCATGGAGACAGCTCAACATAACAACCGTCTGTTAACACGACGATCTTCACAACCAAACACCCACTGCAAACATGACAAACTTCGAAACGGCAACATTTAAAGAGTCTTATAATGTTTGTTTTGAAGGTTATTTGTGATTAGGAAAGAATTAATAGGATTTGAATGGCTAGACTGAACAGTAGACATGTTTCAGTCACTGTTACTCACAGCTTTAAATGCTAACGTAACCGGCGGGTTAAGAAATTGCTTTGTTTTGGTTTTGCTTCACTAGCATTAACTGCTTAGCCAAAGCACTGGTAGCGTTTACTGCTTAGTTTAAAGGTGGAGTTAAAGGAATCATGGAAATGGAAAATTATTATCCTTTTAAAGGCATATATGAATAAATGTTAAAAGAACTCAATCTTTCAGTCAGTCAGTAAATTGTACATTTGAATTCTGTGCCAATTCTGTCACCTGTGTGTTACTTCTGGGTGGTTGCAAAGGGGTTGCCAAGGCCTCACCACCCAGGGTGGTTGCTAGGGCCTTGCTAGCATTGCAGTGTTATGGGGTTGACTGAATAGCCATACTTCCAAGTCCCTGTGATATTGTCTTTGTCATTCCTTACAGAAAGTCTTTTAAAAAAAGTCTGTTTTATTGTTCACAGTTCACAAACGTATAAAAGTAATCTCACCTGAACAAGCCACGTGATTTGAAACACAAGATATGTGACAAAGCTTAATGTTTAAGATGCTTAGTCAAGGTGGTTTTGCGGGGGTGAAATTTTGCAGTAGGAGTAGATCTGCTTGACCTAATGACCACTACTAGTAATAGTTATGGTGTACCATCACATATAAACAGTCTTAGGGACTTTTAAACAGTCAGCTAAGACAAAAGTGAAAAACAGCTTTGCAAACCATATAAATCTGTCAATCTTAAAAGCCTTCTGAAGTAATTAAAAAATGCACAATCAAACGTCTTGCACGAGGGGCGAGACTGCATAGCATGCTGGGAAGTGTGATGGCCCTGAATAGGTTCATTGGACTCAATGGACTCAATGGAAAGAACGTGGGAATTAGCCCAATCTGGCAACACAGCCCAAGTATCTACAGACGAATGACTTACTGTATGAAGACCTGCTGTTTAATTAGGAACAAACTGAACTTGGAAAGTATTGCACAATGGTTCACAAAACTTTTTTTTATGAAGTAAAACACAATTCTATAAGTAACAGCATTGAGGGGGTCTTACCATTGCTGACGGTGTTGACATAGTATCGCTGCCCCTGTGGTGACATGTAGCATTTCCAGTCTTGAGGCAACGGTTCATCAACAGGAAACATTGATGCAATTTTCTATGACACAGTGGAAAAACTAATATTACAATCTTTACACGTTTATATTTTGAAGGGTGTTTGCATTGGGAAAAATGTTGCAACTGCTAAAATACACAGTCACGCCCAATGACATACTTTCTCAAAACAGTTGTTTGGGACTTACAGAAAATTTTGAGACTTGTGGAAAAAAGTGTGCGGAAAATCACATGTAAAAATGTCTAATTATACCAAACATGCAGGCTAGGGCTGTCACTGTATCAGATTGTCATGTTACCATGTACTGTAACCATGTCAACATGGTTGTCATGACCACACAAATTCCTGTCAGAGTAGCTAGTGAATTAAATAACAACAAATGCTATAAATTCATACAATATCTCCTAAACCAGATATTAGTGCTAAATTATTAATCATATTATCATACACAGTATTAAGATGTTAGCGATAATCATGGATGTTATTATCGCGGCTATAATTCATACTGATATATTGTGACAGTCCGATGTCAAATATAGCAAATACTGATGACAACTGTTATAAATCCCTCATTAGCTCAGTGCTATTAGCTACATCATCAACACTGTATGCCATAGCCCCATAGCCAATATGACAATACAGTGGTCTTCAAAAATCTCTTTTTCACAGTCCTGTAAAACGTTGCTTTTTTCCTGAGATTGCTGTACATACCAGCACATAATTATCAACAAGAGAACACAGCTTGAGGGTGGTTAAATTTCTCTAAATCGTCGTGATTTGAGGTTTCGCTGTGCCATCTTGTCCTGGCATATGCCGGATTAATGTAGTGCATACATCCAGATGGTTCACCTTATAAATTCGACTGCCTTTGAGGGTCTATTCGTGAAATTCCCGACAGACGGTCTGTGCTTCCAACATAAAAATTATCATTAACTGACTGCCAATTACGATATTCCTGATATAACAACATTATTCTGTCATTTTCTTCCTCTCATGTTATTCCAAACCTGTATGGATTTTTAGTTTCTGAGGAACACAAATGAAATATCTTGTATTCCACATAAAAAGCAGTGATACATGAATGACATTTGGGAATAAACTAGCTTTCAAAGCTTTGAAAACCTGAATGCATGCTTTGAATCCCCAAGGAATGTGAATTCTTAATGATATGGTTATTCAGGACATAAATAAACATTGGAATAAGTCTCCGATTCTTCCCTCCCTTAAAGTTTCTGCAGGGTCAACATATCATTGTTTATCTATGGAAATATAAGAAGATACATCGTTCCCAAACTCAAAATAAATCTCTAAATCTTTTCTTGTAGGAACTTCATGGCTCATTCCCAGACTCTGGCATCTTGCTTGGAAAATCAGACATGACCTATCAAACCCTCAAGGAAGGAATGTTTTGAAAGGTGCATAAAGCTCTTAAATATCCACTTAAATATTTTAAACCAACAACCTTTCATCCCTCAATTCTATGATAAATTTAGCTTTATTTGACGAATGAAATATCAATCATTAGTTCTGTTTTGTATATGATGGTATTTATCTAATGAAACTAATGGCTACATCTACATTTATTCAATTGGCAGATGCTTTTATCCAAAGCAACTTATAGGGAATTTATATAAAATTTAATTTTATATAATTATTTTTGTTTTTAACCAGGACTTGCCTTCCCCTGGGATTAAACCCACAACCTTTGCAGTGTCAACTCAATGCTCTACCAGTTAAACTAACAGGAAGGTAACAACTTTGGTACAACAAAGGGGGCACAAGTGTGTTTTTTAGCATCCTAAATACTCTTTTCTGAATTTCTGAACATTTTTACATTTAAAACACCTTAAAGAACATAAAATCGTCCACTCACATGATTGTGACCCCCTGTCTTAAAATTGTAATTGTGGGACTAAACTTTGAACATTTCAAAATGAGATTACAGCAAAAAATGTAGGTGAAAAATAGCTTTACTTGTGCCTGTGTGAGTCAACAGTGAGTCCATGTGCAAACTTAAACAGTCTATCTTCAATCTAAGCAGTCTTAAACAGTATCTGTTAGTTCAGCTTTGGGGGTGGGGGGGTGTGACTGGCTCTAATTTTGGGGGCATTTTAGGGTCTAAGTACTTCAGAGACTGGAAATTGCACAACTGTAGTAAATTAATGGCAAATTATAATGTTTAATATGGTGGCTGAAATTGACCAATTGGTCCAATTTATCAAAGTCCAGTTTATTGTCATTCTAGCCATTTACATATGTATCGTTGTTGCCAGATTTTATCACAAATTTAAACAAACTGCACTTATTCTGCTTCAGCTCAACATGGACATACAAAAGGAAATGTCTGTTTCCTATTATTCCTATTATCTATTAAATCACTTTCGTACTTCAAAAAAAACCTAGCATATTAGTTTCTCTCTAGAAGTTTCCACTTCAACACCAAATCTCAATGTCTGTTATTTCACTGTTGTTACGTTAAGCTTATTTTGGAGGGAAAATATGCTTGTTTAGAAATCACACATTACCTTGTGCAGGAAATGGATAATCTAAAAACAGAATTACAGTCTGTCGCACCAGATTCTTGCAAGCAATCAGTAAGAAGACTGTGCGAGAAACAACACATTGTTTTGGGTGAAATTTTTCACACATGCTTGCAAACTAACTGCCACGAGACTTGTGTCTCAAGTTTAAGGCGTTGAGGAGGGTGAAACTGTCTTATTGAGGCCCAAACAGCTGAAAAATATGCCTGCATTTTGCTGGTTTCTGTTTTGGTCTCTCCAGACGTAAAACTTTATTCCCAGAAACAAAGCGTCTAACTCCCATTGACTGCAATACAAACAGTAGTTATCACTGTGGGGCTGATAACAAGGACTGTTCTGTACAGTTAACCTTTGTATTTCAACTGGTTTGTGTTTAACTTTAAATGAATGTCTCACAAATATGCAGAATGTATTATTCTGGTTAATCTAGTGCATTTCAAAATTGGAATAAGTGTTAAATGTGTTCACACACACAAATAATATGTTAGTATGATAGTTCCAGTGCACAGAAATGACATAAAATTGTTAAGAATGAGAAAAATAAAGTTTTGTGTTTTCCAGAAACTTTTTAACCCATTTAAAAGTAGCGAATTTACGAAGTGAAAGTCGCAAGACTACACCAGTATCCCAGTATCAACAAACACTCTGGTGTGAATGAGACCAGCCAATCTAACCATCATGTCCATACAAAATGCCGTTACATTTAGCAGACGTTTTTATCCAAAGCAACTTACAGTGAATTCAACATGTACGTTTTTAGCAGCACTTGTGTTCCCTGGGATCGAACCCACAACCTTTGCACCGCTGACACAACGCTCTACCAGTTGAGCTACAGGAATTAGTCGCCAAGCGTTTAATGAGCTATGCCAATATTACCAATCATTTGGCAACAGTACAACACACATACAAATAGTTTTACAACATACATCTATGTATCTTGATTTATATCTGCAGTTTAGTGACAGTTTAGTGAAATGAATGACAGATGCCATTCATTTCATTGTACATTTATTCAATTAGCAGGTACTTTTATTTAAAGGAACTTACAAACACACACACAGAGAGAGAAAAATAGCATTTAACATTTTGCCCTAAGAACCAACAAGCCTAGCCTACAAAACTACATTTACAAGAGGGAATATTAGGTATAAAGTATTCATCCATCCTTTCCTCCATTTGTCATGCCTTGGCGTTATCATTTGAGCTACAGGACCCATCCATCCATTCATATATTAAAAAAACTTAGTCTAACCAGCCGAACTTGTGGAACAAGGAAATCTTCACCAGTACACGGCCAGTATCACACCATCAGACAGTAGATAAGAGATGCCAAGGCCGCCCCCACCCCAGTGAGTGAAACTGGTGGCACATCGTGCGCATGAATAGACGTTCAAAACCAGTTTGGAAAGTTGTTCCGATGGTTTTGAGTAAACATTTGTCGGGTTTCTCCGACCTGCAAGTATTATACTACAAGTGAAGACTTGTAGTATAATGTAATAGGATTGAACGTGCGCTTTTACGCAGGTGTAGCCACACATCTAAAGGCATTTAAAAGTTATTGTAATAACTATACTATAATAATAGTTTGCCTGGTATCGTTCTTATGTTTAAACGTGATGGTAACGATATTGCGATCTAAAACGCCCCGTTTATACTGTCTGGTAACGATGTCTGGTACGTCTGGCCACGTTAACGCGCAATCTTACCTCCACTTGGACGTACGTGGATGGAAACCACCCTTTAACTCCGTCTTTCTCGCCTTCCCACCAGCCACCGTCCAGCGTTTGCGTTATTTTGATAAGTTCACCGGCCTCAAACTTCAGTCCCTGCTGATGCTCTCCGTTAAACGCGTATAAACTCCTGCAGAACGTTTCCGACATCGTAAACTCCCGTGATAACGAACGCAGCGGTCTCCAGTCGTTCACTCCGACCTTATAATCTCATATATGGGCTTAAACGATACGATCTGTATCCGTTCACTATAATGTCTCAGTCTGATATCGCGAATCGGACCTGACGTCTCATTGTGAGCTTCTGTCACCAGTACGAGACTTTCACAATGTGCTGCTGTGCAAATCATCACACCCACATTCATCCAATGCTGAATAATGCGTCCGTATGTGTTACCCGTTCAAAACAAACCAGCCTGTCATTGACTTATTTTAATAAGCTTGAGGCTTGTATACATTTGGCATCACAGTGCCACAAATGAACCCAATTTTATTTCACTGACCAGGTAATGTTACCTGTCTGGTACGAATGGACAGACAGACAGCCAGACAGACGAACGAAGTAGCGTTTACACGTTGATTTATGAGGATTGAGAAGTGGTGACAAAAGTTCACCCGTGGAAACAAAGTGATGTTTTCTACTAAACATTAAAAGAGAAATATGTGTTCTTGGTTATTCTGGAAGCACAGCATCAGTGTCCCAGGCATGTGTTACTGGTGTTTGTTGGTGCCTCTCGTGTGCTGCATGTGTTTGGTATGAAGTGTCTTAAATCTGTGATTTGTTTATAAACATGATCATAAGGAATTTTATTTACCTTTTGTTAAAAAGTAAAAACACACACATACAATGTAAATTTCATCCATGTGTTGCATTTTGTTGATTGTGTTTTTAAACATGTTTGTAAAAAAACAAATACTGTTGAAAAGTTTATATTAACTAAATGTATTTGTTAAACAGTTTCTACGTTATTATTTGTTAAAACATCGTTTAAAACATTAAACAAGTTTCTCTATTATGAAACCTTAGTGTGGATGTAAAGTCTGTCAACATTAAGTGCGTATCTGTCTCCCTCTAGTGGTCAGAACCGGAACTTACTGCGTTGACCTAAACGTTATCTCTAAATGAATTGTACATTAATTTTACCGTTTTATTTGCAATAGATCAAAACAGTTCAAGCTACTTGCATATAGGATATTTCGTTGTTGTTAAATGCGTTTTTTCCACAAACATTTAACCAACTTTGTATGTGTCCACCCCCCTCGTCGTGGTACAGTCCACAATCTGTCAAACTTTCCTCTATAGCGCGCAGGTTACTACATCATATACATTATCCAGACGTGTTTACTGAACTCTGGCTGGTTTAATACCGTGTGTTAGAAATGCTATTAAAATATTTGCCTATTTACACGACGCTAACATAAATAGACGGAGCTCGAGAACGGCGATGGAGGATCGCAAGAGACCCGTGTTTACTTTCGGGGTCGTAGCTGACATTCAATACGCAGATATAGACGACGGCTTAAACTTTCTAAGAACAAGGAGACGGTATTACAGGAACAGCATCGAACTGCTGCGGGCGGCGAACAAGTGCTGGAGAGGAGAGACACTCAAGCCGAGCTTTATTCTGCAGCTGGGGGATATCATCGATGGCTACAATAAGAAGCATGACGCTTCGGACCGTGCCTTGGAAACCGTTGTTAGGGAGTTTGACAACAGTTTGGCGGATGTGCATCACGTTTGGGGCAACCACGAGTTTTACAACTTCAGCAGAGACGCGCTTTTCAACTCTGCCGTTAACAGCGCTGCTAAAGCCGGAACCGGAAGTGGTCTTATTGATGACGCGATATACGCGTATCAGTTTAGCCCCGCCCCTAGGTTTCGATTTGTAGTTCTTGATGCCTACGACATAAGCGTCATAGGTAGGGACCCATCAAATATGAAGTACACCGAAGCAATGACAACCTTAAAGGAACACAACACCAATTATGATCTCAACCACCCTCCAGGTATTGCATATGAATTATATTGAATACTTTCTTTAATATATACATATATGATATTGTATTATTGTGTTGTTAATATGCAAACAGCGTCTGGTGGGTTGGAACAAAGGTTTGTGAAATTTAATGGCGCGTTCAGCCAAGAGCAACTAGTGTGGTTGGATAAAGTCTTAACAATCGCTGACCAGGAACATGAGCGGGTGACTATTGTGAGTAAGTATCACTTTTTTTTAAAATAATCCTAGTTTAAGTAACATAAATCTGGTTTAATAGTTGTCTCAGGTCTTATCAGGTTCTTACATTATCTTACAGGTCATCTTCCCGTCCACCCAGACTCCACAGACCCTATTTGCCTTGCATGGAACTATGATGCGATGCTGTCTCTTATCCAGTCCCATAAGAGTGTGCTGTGCTTCATGGCAGGACACGACCATGATGGAGGCTATCACAGAGACGCATCTGGAATTCACCACCTAACACTGGAAGGGGTGATTGAAACACCTCCGCATAGTAATGCCTTTGGGACTGTTTACGTCTATGAAGACCAGATGGTTCTGAAGGGCAATGGAAGGATATCGGACAGAGTTCTCAAGTATCCGAGCACTTTTTAAAATTGAATGTATTGTATTAAAAGAAAATGTCCAGTTTTATTGTCACATAATAATGTGAATGAAAATTAAAGGAAATGGAAACACTTCATGTTGGTGTTACATCTTAAATTGTAAACCCAATAACATGTTTAAAATACTACTATAAAGTCATAGTATATATAAATTCATGACAGAAAAAAATACATAGAAATATTATATCACTTACAGTGAATTCAAGGCATAAGTACTGATATAAATGTGTGCC
>JBAJNP010014458.1:0-10949 GCA_036877545.1 Yasuhikotakia modesta | reverse complement strand
CGCTCTCAGCGAGCAAAGCTTTCGCTGTGACCAGACCGTGATCTTGTGCATCAATTTGTTAAGAACAACCACTGTGTTGTTGGTGCGAACCAACACATGATTGTCTCTCAAGATTTTTTAAACTTGAAGCACAGCAAGCATTTCCGGGCAATTTAGGT
The DNA here is from genome assembly GCA_036877545.1 of Yasuhikotakia modesta. Taxonomy (NCBI): domain Eukaryota; kingdom Metazoa; phylum Chordata; class Actinopteri; order Cypriniformes; family Botiidae; genus Yasuhikotakia; species Yasuhikotakia modesta. Next base: position 10,791 of record JBAJNP010014458.1, on the reverse strand, counting down.
GCCAAGCAAGATGGCAAGGCTCCCAAAGACCTTTGGCTGGGAGCCCATTCATGACCTTTATCAGTGAAGCGGACTTCCCCTCGGGGGGAGCCCCCTATTTTTGAGCCACCACTGAAGGGGTCTCATGTACAGTAGGCCAAAAGGTATGACGTTGGACCCAGCTGCCATCAGACCAAGCAATTGCTGAAACTGCTTCACAGTGAGTGACAAGCCTTGCTTGACTCTCAATACTGCAGGGCCAGAGCCTTAAGATATGTTGCCACTGGTCTCTCAGGATTCTCTGAGCTCTTTGTTCTCCCTAGACTCTCTAGTTTCTCTGGTCTGTCTAGTCTTCCTAAACTCTGGTGTCTCTCAAGTCTCTCTGACCTCCCAAGTCTCTCTGGCCTCTCAATGCTCGCTTGTCTATCTGGGCTCTCTAGCCTTCCTGGGCTCTCCAGCCTGTCTAGCCTCTCTAGGCTCCCTGGCCTTTCAAAGCTCTCTTGCCTCCCTCGCCTCTCAAGGCTCTCTCGCCTCTCAAAGCTTCTTCGCCTCTCAGGGCTTTCAAGGCTCTCTCGCCTCCCTCGCCTCTCAGGTTTCTCCAGTTACCTGGGTCGCTCCTGATGGCCTCTCCAATCTCTGGCTCTGTCCCTGGTGGTCCCTGCTGTCGCCTGCTCCACCCTGGAGGACTTCTTTGTCCCCCCTGTTTTCATCCCCCCCATTGCTTCTTGGACTATTTCGTGTTTTGTCGGAGCGTCTGGAAGGCGCTCCTTAGGGGAGGGCTATGTAATGATAGGCCAGCAGGGGGAGCCCAAGTTTCCAGGTCTGTCTCTGGGCTCCTTCTGCTTCCTGGTGCGTGACTTCCTGTTTGCTAGGTATAAAAGCTCAGGCTAGCAAATAGGAAGTCGCGATGTGTTGTATTGCCTTTGTGTTACCTACTTGTGTTTGCTTCCTTCGTGTTTTTTTGTACTCTTTGTGGTTTTGGATACTCTTTATGGTTTTTTGAATTTCTTGTTGGTTTTTGGATCTTTGGACTGTGTACTGTTTTTTGATGTTTGCTGCCTGCCCTGACCCCTGCCTTATGTCTTGGATTAGTGTTTTGGATTGCCCTTTCAACCACTCTAGGTCACCTTTAATCATTTTTATGCTTTCTGTGAGAACCACAACATTGCCCACATAAAGTGCGCTCCCGCGGCTGCTGCCCATCTTTTCGATAGGAGAATATCCACAAAGCTGAGGGTCCTGATGGCATCCCAGTCTGTTTGTTCCAAGCATTGCATTCTAACTAACTGGAGTCTTTACAGACATTTACAACCTCTCTCTCTCTGCCTGTTGTTAGCTCATGCTTTGATACCTATTTTCAACAAGTCTTTCAAGAGACTCATCAGAGACCACATCTGCTCTGTGCTGCCCCCCTCTCTGGATCTGCCCCAGTTTTCTTATTGCAACAACTGTTCAACAGATGATGCTATTGCCTTCACCCTACACACTGCTATTTCCCGCCAGGAAAATACAACTACAACAGCATTTAACACCATAGTGCCTCCCACACTTGTTACAAAGCTCCAGACTCTAGGAATACACCAACCTCTGTGAAGCTGGATCCTGGACTTCCTGACACGCAGAAGTTAGGTGGTCAGAATGGGAAAAACACTTCATCCCCGCTGACTAAATGGTGTCAGGAGAACCACCTCTTACTTAACATTGACAAGACCAAAGAAGCTGGTGGTGGATTTCTGGAGACAGAGCAGGGAACATTACATTTAGGCATTTAGCAGACGCTTTTGTCCAAAGCGACTTACAAAGTGAGGAGAACAATGAAGCAATAAATCCCAAGATAACAGAACACAAAGTCATACAAAGATACAATTCTTTTGGTTGGACAATGTTCCAGGGGTTCCTGCTGAAAATAAAGGTTTTTTTTATAGATAGATGATAAGAGGTGCTCCCGGAGGAGGTGGGTTTTGAGGAATTTTTTGAATGAAAGGAAAAGAAAGTGAAAGTGACGTGTTTTGTCAGTTACGGTTGCCCATAACCGAAATGTGACTTCTGCATTTAACCCATCCATCGTGAGGAGTGAACACACACTGCAAGTCATGAACACACACACAACCGGAGCAGTTGCAACCTGCCAGCGCTGGAATCGAACCAGGGAATATTAAATGCCAGCCAGTAGAGCATTGCAATAGTCCAGCCTAGAGATGACCAGGGCCTGGACCAGGAGCTGCGTTGAATGAATGGTTAGAAATGGTCTGATTTTTCTGATATTGTATATGGCAAACCTGCAAGGGCTTGCTGTTTAAGTGATGAGTTTCAGTGAATGTTAGTTTGTCATCAAAAATAACACGAAGATTTTTTTACTGATCAAGTTGGAGAGTGTTGTGGAACCAAGCTGTAATTCAGTCTTGGCTAGGTTGAGCTGAAGATGATGAGTTGCCATCCAGTCTGAGATGTCTTCCAGACAGAATATGTGAGCCGAAACTGAGGGATCATCAGAATGGAAAGAGAAGAAAATTTGAGTGTCATCAGCATAAGAGTGATATTGGAAACCGTGTGATTGTATGATAGGACCCAGAGATGTTGTGTAGATGGAGAAGAGCAACGGGCCAAGGACTGATCCTTGGGGAACCCCAGTAACCATGTGGTGTGGTTTGGATAGCATACCTCTCCATGACATCATGACACCATTTGAGTGCTGTTCCTTGGATTCCCAACGAGGACAGAGATTTGATGAGGATCTGGTGATTAACTGTATCAAAAGCTGCAGACAGATCTAATAGCAGAAGGACAGAGGATTTGGCCTCTGCTTTTGCTATCCTCAGAGTTTCGGTGACAGACAGCAGGACGGTCTCAGTTGAGTGGTTGCTCTTGAAGCCAGATTGCATGTCAAGGCAATCGTTCTGTGATGTCTTGAACACAGCACATTCTAGTGTTTTAGCATGAAAGGGAGGAGTGAGACTGTGGAGGTATCAAATGTGTTTTTTTAAGAAACAGGGTTACCAGGGCTTGTTTAAATTTAGTAGGGAAAGTGCCGGTGAGAAGGGATGAGTTGATGATGTGAGTTAGGGGTGGTATTAGTGAGGTTGTCATGTCCTGTAGGACATGGGAGGAGATTGGGTCAAGTGGACATGTGGTGGGAGGACAGAAGTTTGGAGACCTCAGTTTCATTAAGTGCAGAAAAATAGGTGAGTAGAGAGTTGGGTGAGGGTAAGTCGGTAAGTCGTTTGTCCTGTATTGGCAGTCTCTTCTTGTCTGCAGTTGTTAGCGTTAGCTGAAGTATTAGCTTTAACGCTGTTAGCTGCAGCTTCGAAACGAGCATAGAAAGTGTTCAGCTCGTCTGCCAGAGACACGTCCACATTCACCATACTGGATGTTGGTGCTCTATAGTCCGTTATTGTCCTTAATCCCTGCCACAGGTTTCTAGAGTCACTTTGTTGAAGCTGTGACTCAAGTTTCTGTCCGTAGCGCCGCTTCGCCTCTTTCACCGCTTTCCGCACGTTGTATGATGCTGTTTTAAGTGAGGTCATGTCATCCGAAGCAAGTCCCGTGTTGTAGGCAGCAGTGCGAGATTTCAAAGCGTCGCGGATGGTCTTATCCACCCACAGCTTCTGATTAGGAAAGAAGCCGTGGCCAGATTTAATAATATTAGTTTACCCGGCTACCTCTGACTGAGATCAGACTGACCGTTTTGTGTCCGTGAGATCCGCAAAAATCTGTACAGTGCGAGACTCTGTGCGTCATCGGGTCCCTAATGAAAGAATACCTAAGAGTATGAGAATTTCTAAATAATCAAGCCCTAAATTATGATCAACAAACTACTTAGAACAATTATTTTTAATTTGTTATCAAATTGGAGTCAGATTAGAATTTATCACAGAGACCATTAAAGCTAAATTCTGATTTTAATTCTGAAATTAAATGAAATCTTACAGCAGCGTTTAAAGAAGGACGAAACACGAAAAACCCTTCACCCACGCTATTGGTTTCCATCGTTGGGCCAGTGGGTGGTCCTTACAACTTGGTGACCCCGACGTGATCTCTTGCGGTGACTGACGGAAGCTCCAGCGAGTGAGTGACGTACTTCCAGTGCGAAATTCCAGTCTGTCCTAGCAGAACATGAGGTTTGATCTTCTACTTCTCTGCCTTCAGCCGTTCTGGTAAGTTGATTTCTTTGCCTTTTAGAGTGTTGAGGGAAAGCTTAGTCCCACCTCATATATACACATTTGTAGAACGGGTCGACATACCCATTTGTTAGACTGGAGACCGTACAGAGGACAAAGAATACACCAAAGCATTAGAGGAGTGCTGCGATAGTGCAGGATTCCCCGTAGCCGCTGTTAAGCAGGCAGTAAAAAACTCTGTTGGCAGTGATTCACAAAATGACAGCGATGAAGACGACATTGCTTTAATAGAAAGCACTCGTAATCGCATGCAGGCACAAGAACCATATAAAGATGAAAAAAAGAAAATCTATTCAGAGACGGGAAGCTTCTCCAGAAGCAATGAAGGACCCGTATTATCATCCTAATCGACTCGAAGAACCAAAAAATCGTCTAGTTATGACGCGAACTAAATCAGGTGTAATTTCTCAGCATCCTGTAAAGGTTGCCAGGCTTAAGACGATGACAAATGCAGATAACGAAATAACAACCATTAGCCGTCCTTTAACCTGTGAGGAGTGCACTAGGCACAAAGAGGTGGTAGGAATGATGCCCAGGAAAGGCCCGTTTCAGCCCTACTGGGACAATTTAATGCTGCAGGCCACTGTGTACAACCTAGAGATTAGAGATGTGTGGCAAATAGCTCTTCTTACCATTCCGAATGAGCTTAAATCAAAAATGCCTAACGAACGGAGATCTGGGGAGGTTATAATAAAACAGGAAAATGAAAATGACAGTGTAGTGTATGAACGCTTAAAATCAGCATTATTGGAGTTAAGAGGACCAATACATGCAGAATGGAACAGAATTCTAGACATTAAACAAATAGCTAAAGAGCCATTCGAAATTTACACTGAGCGCCTGTGGGTCTCATACAAACAACACTCAGGATTAGAAAATGTGGACAAAGATCAAGAAGTTTTATTGCAACTTTTGAAAAATAAAGCAGGTCCTCATATACAGCAGGCATTAATCCATGGGGCAGAACCACCTGAGAACACCTATTGGTCATTAGTGGCGTGGGCTTCTAAAATCGAAACGAGATTGAAACAAAATAAAACACGTTCAATAGCAGCCACACAATGGTTGGCTGAGGGTAACGGAAAGGGTAGACAGGAAAATATATCTAAATTTCAACATTGATGCTATTTCTGCAAAAAGAATCATACAATGCAGAATTGTTTTCAGTTGCAAGCAAAACAAAATAATTAGCCGAAAGAGTCTGCAAATGATAAAGTAATCATTAAACAGTTACAACAATTAATGATATCTCAACTTAAAATACTGTCCAGCCAACTGAAACACAAACACATAACGCAAAGTCAAGGTTACATGAAGAGCTAAACGGCATATTACAGAGATATAAAGAGCAACAATGGGGACGCGTGGTCTCCGTCACAATTGGAAAAATTATAACTAGTGGAAAACGTATTAAAATAAGAGCTAGCTTAGGAGGCCGGTTAGCAAATGTCCTTACTGATACCGGTGCGGCATGCTCCTGTACAAATCTACAGTTTCCTCTTATGAATGAGACGATCCAAATCAAGGGCATAGGCGACACTTTAATGACAGCAAAGAAAACACAGCCAGTGCTGATTAATTTAGGTGTGACAGTTTTGAATGAACCATTTTGGTATTTGCCAAACAATAGTGAAGGAACTGTAATGGAGATGGACATCATGAAAAAGCATGGGTTTGTGATCCATTGTTTTGCGAAGCAAATTGAATTGCAGACAAACAAAGCAATTAAAAAAATGCATGACCAAAAATAAGGATAGCATTATGTCCATCTCCAGTCCAGATCCAACTGAGCTTTTGATTGACAAACACAAAGAGGTATGGGCTAATCATGAACACGACTGCGGCATTATTGATTTTAAAGTTTGCATTGAGGGGGAACCACCTCCCCCGCAAAAGCAATATCGGATAAAACCAGAGGCAGAGGCCACTGTTTATGAGATAGTTAAACAACTTGAGATGAGGAACATAGTCCGTCTGTGCAGTTCTACCACTAACTCTCCATGCTTACCTGTTCTAAAAACTAATGGCAAATGGCGACTTTGTATTGATTATCAGCGCCTTAATCGAGTGTTGCCCAGAGCAACACCAATAGTAGCAAACCCATCCACTATTCTAGCGCAGATTTCAACTAATGCTTCTTGGTTTACTGTGCTTGATATAAAAATAGATTTTGGGGGGGCGCAAGATGGCGGACAGGGAGTAACAGCGGTTTTCACTAGCTCCTGCTCCAATCAGCGAATTAAGTAGATTTTTCATTCATTTAGAATGCAATCCCACAGCTTTGGTTCGAAAAAAACAAAAAGGGAGACCAAAAAAACCTTTGTTTTTTTTACATCACTTTTTTCGAAAATGCCTCGTACTGCAAAGAAAACTGAAAAGAAGGACTCTTCCCCAACTGTGCCAGAGGATTTACCGAAACAGTGTGAGGGTGAAGTTAGCAATGATCTTTAGTTAAGTCCGGCCATGGCAAAGGCATTTCAACATATGACGGAGACGATTTCGAAAACAATAGATGCCAAACTCGACCCTCTAGCTGAGGTCATACATATTCATTCTCAACAACTGGAGAATTGCAAGTCTCGGCTGGATGAGGCCGAACGAAGAATCGCCTCAGTGGAGTTAGCTGAGAGTATGCAGACCCGTGTTCTAACAGAGGACGACGCAAAAATATTCGCATTCTCGGCTTACCAGAGGGGGCAGAAGGCTCTAACATGGTTTCATTTCTCGAAAAATGGATCCCAAAGCCCCTTCATTTGCAGACTAAAGGAGGCTACATTAAGATTGAAAGGGCTCACCGCACTCTAGCGCCCAGATCAGGTGTCAAGGAGAGGCCCAGACAGATGGTGGTGTGCGCATGCATAACTTCGGAGATAAACAGAGGATTCTCGATGCAAGCAGAAAGTTGTCCATGGATGGAAATCTGCGGTTTGATAACAGCAAGGTATCTTTCTATCAAGATTTCTCTGCCGCGGTGCTCCGAAAGCGCAGGGAATTTGATTCGGTTAAACATCACTTGCAGGAGATTGGAGCTCGCTACGCAATGTTATATCCAGCTAAACTGCGAGTAACAATTGGGAATACCTCTAAGGTCCTTGGCACACCTGCAGCGGTCTCAGAATTTATTTCTGAAAAGGGGCAACAGGTACGACCGGCTGCAATTGGAAGATCTCCTCCGGACAACTCCATGATTGCATCTTGAATAGCGTGCTATTTAAACTAAGACGTTTCCCATACTCTTTGCTGAGCGGGGCGGACAATGTGGATACGCTTGTTTGCTTCTTGGGTGAGTTGTTTTTAAAAGTGTTCCGTTTTGAACTTTCTGATTGGAAGGGATGTCTATTTGGGACTTGAATTCCTTATTGGAGAAAGGAAAATGCCTCCAATTCGTTTCTAAATTTTTTTTTATTATGGTTATTATCTAATGTTTTTTTTACGTTTGGTTCCTGAGTTTCAATGTTTGTTCTACTGCCCAGAAATGCGTGTAATTTTTAATTTTGTATATTTGAATTTCGTTACTGTATGCAAAACTTCAGTACAGAGGATTTTATCGACGAAAAGCTTTAGTTTAATTTATTCGCCTTTCTATGCCCTCATTACATTAAAATTAATAGCAATTAAAATGGTTAATAGCAATTTAAGAGTTTCTACATGGAATGTAAGGGGTTTGCATGATAAAATTAAAATCCGGAAGGTTTTAAGTAAAGAGCGTGTTGATTTGGCCCTGTTGCAGAAGACCCATTTGAATGACAAGGAGCACTCTAATCTTAGACATAAATGGATAGGTTATATTTATTTTTCTTCTTTTACAAAGAGTAGTAGAGGGGTAACTATATTAATGAACAGAAATTTACATTTCAAGATTTTAAATAGTGTTAAGGATAAGTGAGGCTGTTATGTTATCGTTAAAGGGTTATTGTGTGGAGAGGAGATAACCCTTTTAAATATATATTCTCATACTCATACTCATATACTTTTATAGTATATATATAAATATATATACTAAAGCCTTTTCAGATCTGTTAGATGTCACGTCAGGGACAGTGATTATGGGGGGGATTTTAATTGTTTGTTAAATCCTTTATTGGACGGACTCCCTTCAAAAAATGGCCCTCCCTCTAAGCAAGCTAAAACATTACCTGCTTTGTGTGAAGTGTTAGGTTACACTGATGTTTGGCGTACTCTTAATTCACTACGAACAGAATTTACATTTTACTCCCCTAGAATAAATCGTATTCTAGGATTATTTTTTGTCCCTAGTGCAAATCTGCATTGTGTCTCCAGCTGTACCATAAGCAACAATGTTATTTCTAATGTTATATCATGTTATATCATGCTATGGTAACACTGGACATGTTGGTAGGAAGACTCTCAAATTCTGCTAAGCACTGGAGATTCAACACATTATTGCTTAAAGATAACAAGTTTCTTTCATATCTTAATTCTGAATTTAAGATTTTCTGGTCCATTAATTCAGAGTCGATAGATGATTCTTCCCTGTAATGGGAGACTTGTAACGCCTACATCAGGGGACTAGTCATATCGTATTCCATTATAAAAAATTGAAAACAAGTAGAGAAGCAGGAATGCTTAGAAATAGAACTCAAAAAGGCTACCGAAGATCATGTAAATGATCCTTCTTCAGTTAATTTGGAGAAACAGAGTGCAATACGTACCTCTTTACACTCATTGTTATCACAGCAGGCCAACACTAAAATATTATTTTTAAAGCAAAGATTATATGAACATGGCAATAAACCTAATAAGCATTTATCTCATTTATTAAAGAATAAATTTAGCCCACTATTCATTTCCTCTATTAGGGATTCTATGGGAGTACAATCATTTGATTCTGGAGTTATAAATTCTACATTTAAGCAGTTTTATTCTGACTTCATATCATTCTGAACATTCTCCTCAATAATATACTGCTTCCTAGTATATCTGATGAACAGAGAGTGGTCTTAAATGCCCCCATTTCAAGGGAGGAAGCCCTAATGGCTTTACGTAGGTTACAGTCTGGTAAATCTCTAGGTCCGGACGGCCTAGGGAGTGAAGTGTATAAACAGTTTGAGAATATGTTAATAGATCCCTTGTTAGCTATGTATGACCATTCTTTCCAGATAAATAAGTTGCCTCAGTCACTTAGAGAGGCCAATATCTCTCTCGTTTTAAAAAAAGGGAAAGATCCGGAGAATTGCGGGTCCTACAGGCCGATCTCTTTGTTAAACGGAGATTTAAAGCTGCTTTCCAAAATCCTTGCTTTACGATTGGAGAAAATACATCCATCTATAATTTATGAAGATCAAACAGGCTTCATTAAGGGTCGAAGTTTTAGTAACAATATTAGACGGCTTCTTAATGTCCTATAGCTTTCTCATATTTGCAATATTGACACCCTTATCCTATCTTTAGATGCGGAGAAGGCCTTTGACCGTGTGGAGTGGCCTTATTTATTTTACAGTCTAGAAAGGTTCGGCCTCGGTGATAACTTTATTAGTTGGGTACGTTTACTATACTCCTCACCTCTTGCAGCCGTTGTCACTAACAGTCGCAGATCGGCCAATTTTTCCTTGTTTCGGGGCACTAGGCAGGGCTGTCCCCTTTCCCCGTTGCTTTTTGCTCTAGTGATAGAGCCACTGGCTCAGGCGATTAGGGGGGAGGCGGCCGTGTCTGGGATCTTGGTGGGTGCTAAGGAGCATAAAATTTCCCTTTTATGCCGATGATATTCTGCTTTTTCTTTCAAACTTTGAATCTTCAGTGCCAAGTTTAGTAGATATTATTAATTCATTTGGGAAATTCTCGGGGTACAAAATAAATTTCTCTAAATCTGTCGCTTTGCACATAAGACACCCTAGCACACGTGTAACTAATATGTCTTCCTTTGCATTTAAAGTTTCGGAATCTAGTTTCACATATTTAGGAATTAATATAACCCCCACAATATGTCAATTGTCTAAAGTTAATTTTATCCCACTGCTGGATAAAATTCGTAACGATCTAATTAGATGGTCAGATCTTCCTCTTTCCTGGCTTGGGAGGATTGCTGTAGTCAAGATGAATATAATGCCCAGGCTTCTTTACCCACTACAGATGATACAGATTTTATTGCCGAATAAAAGAATTAAACGGATGGCTTAGTTCATTTATATGGAATAAGCGGAAGCCAAAACTAAAATTTTCTAAATTGCAGCTTTCTGGTTCTTCAGGGGGCTTAGATTTGCCAAACGTTCGAAAATACCAATTGGCCTGTCAGCTAAAATTTATAGCCGAATGGCTTAAAGAGGACCCTAAATCTACCTGGTTTGATTTGGAGGCTTCACAGTCACTTTGCCCTCTACAAAATTTACTATCTGTTAGAAGTCTCAAGGTAATTAAGACATTATGTAATAACAGGATTGTATGTAATACGTGGAAGGCCTGGTCTATTATACGGAAAATAGAGGGCAGGGCTGACTTGTCTTCTCCTCTAACACCCATTTGTAATAACCCAGAGTTTTTGCCTAGTCTTTCAGACTCAGGTTTTAAAACTTGGAACTCTTATGGGATATATAGACTTGGTGATTTGTTTGTTGAAGGTTCTTTAATGGCTTTCGAAAAATTTGGTTATAAAATATGAGCTGCCCAGATTCAATTT
>JBAJNP010014457.1:0-10950 GCA_036877545.1 Yasuhikotakia modesta | reverse complement strand
TGTGGCTGTGCTGGACCAGCACCACGTGATGGAGACTGGCAGTCATGCCCAGCTGCTTGCCAATGATCAGGGGCTTTTCCGCAAGCTAATGGAGAGGCAGGCATTCCTGCAGGGCGAGGAAAAACAAACTCTATTTAAATAAACTTTTTGTTCAAATATTCAAATAGGAGAAGTCATTTTAAGAAAGTGAAAGGGCATTCAGACATTTAAATGCTGATCATATGATGATTTCTTTTGCTTGTAACACTGTTCAATAACTAAATGGAATCTGGCTATATAGTCGTTTGCACAGGATGTTCTGCATGGAGAATTACGAGGAGGAACTACCGCTGACACGATGAACACTGACCAGTAATGCACGAGTTACAAAGGACGACAAAACGTTTTCGCAATCACCAAAGACCTCGTGAAATGTAAATGAAAAGTGCATGTTGGATTTTGTTTCATTTTTACACAATTGTTCTGTTTAATTTACAACGCTGTCTCCGTTTCCAAAATTACTTCAGTCGCCGAAAGAGGGCGCTGTTGACCATTAAGCACAAGGAGGAAGTTGGAAACGGTACAGAAATCTAACGTATCACAGAGAGGCAGGTTTAAATGATTTAAATCTACCAAAGGCTCAGTCTTGTTTGATATCCACTGAGACCTTTTATACACTTTCACTGAGACTGTTACACACAGTCTTAATCTCTAACTAAAGCATATGCTACATGCTAATAAATGAAGTGTATTGTTCAGACTGTTGCCTTCTTTGGCCAGGCAGCTAAGCTGATTACTCCCCAGCCCAATAAATGTGACCACTGCCTCGACTCTCTGGACCTCAAGAGCTCATTGACTCGCCCAATTCAACCCAAGCTCTCAGGGCTAAGTATGGAAGCATATCTACATCTGCTTGGCAAACAACATAGATCTAGCTGAGTGAAGCATGCAAGTCAAGGACAGCCACACACCTTCCTGACTTACTGCACTGTACCTATGCACCTCCGCAGTAATTCAACTAATATACTGTATGGTCACTCCACATATCCAACAGTACACACGCGTATGTATAATATTCATTTATGTTTATTATGTTATGCGACACAAGCATCTCGCAAAGTGCTGGAACAGAACATGACAGCAGTTTTTCATTAGGTTACACATGATAAAACATGGAAACATTCCGTAAGCTGATTTGAACACCATCCAGTTCATTTCCGCAGAAAACAGCCTGCAGTGGATTTGTGGACAGATGGTGCAAACAGCCTCAAGTGTCAAAAATAGAAGATGCTGGTCTATAAATGGACAGACCACACACAAATGTCTTTTCGACTTGTTTTTGAAAGATATGCTTTGTTTTTAGAGCAAATGTGTAGGTTTGCGTGTGTGTTTGGTGGAGGTGTTTTCATTTTAAACATCAACCAGGAGGAAATTGGTAATGAATCACTTTTTAATGGTCTAATCTAAGTTTACGTTACAATGAATGAGTAATAGTAGGATATTTACTACCAGTGCCATCAATAATAATAACTGAGCATTTCTATTGACGTCTATTTAATTAAAGCCATAGGACATTTTAACATTTAAGATAACAGCAAGCAAAATAAACAGTTTGGAATATCAATTTCTTCTAACATTTTTTTTGATGCAATGATGAAACTGAAATGTTTAACGCCTTACCTGAAACGACATTACTGTAACAAGCAAAGACAATTTTTCAAATACAATTTTTGTTTATAAAACGTTCCCGGAATGACTTCAATAAAATTAATACATTATTATAGGAAGCATAGGAGGGTAATGAGAAATTTCAGCACATGCACAAGGAACAAGAAAACACACTACGATGATACACCACGTGGAAAACTGCTGGCGACGAATCAATACACCCCATATAGAACTCGACTCAAGTGTCATTGGCTTGGAATGGCTATCCATCCATTTAAGGACAGCCATGCTCTCTACGAACTTGGGGAGACGCGCAGCCTTACTGTAAAGTCCCCCCTCGGTAACCTTACAAGAGCCTAATATGGTAGAGGGTTGGGGGAAAATCCAACTGAACGTACAGATATCCTGAATGGTGCGTATGGGGTAAACGGGAAGGGTATATAAGGTGTTCGGGGGTCAGTCAGTCTGTACTCCGTAACTGCATTCAGCAGTGCTTGTGGTCTGAGCTTCATCTGAGAAAGGTAAGAACAGCGGAGTAAATGTTACACGTATTAACTTGAAAACTTTGTTAAGCTAATTGAACTAACGTATATTATGTAACGTTTGAAAGTTAAGGTTAAAAAATAGGGCTTGCGAAAAGATTATTTTCCATCATAATTTATCTTTTACATGAAAAGTTGAATCATCCTTGATCGTAATGGATAACTATTAAGTGATGAATAAAGAATGACATGTGCACAATGAATGCTTTGAAAATGTTGCAGCTGTATACTTTCTAACATACTTATTTACATAAACGTGCATTAGAAGTTGTAGCTGGCTCTGCTTTGAATTGCATGCTGTGACAGCATCAGAAAATGTACCAATATTAAAAGTTTATACATTTAAGACAAAATCTAGTCAACAGATTAAAACATTTAACAATTACTACTCAATACTTATCCATGGATTGTGATTGATTTACTCATGTAATGCTTATGTAACCATATCTGTCATATTGTCAGTTAATGCAAACTAGTTGCAAAGTCACATAATGTAGTGAACTTTTTGCCTGTATCATTTGCTATTGTCATTGCCATTGTATCAAGTTGCACTTAAATATATTTCATGATGTCCCTGATTAGAATCCATCAAAATGTGTGACGACGAAGAGACTACCGCTTTGGTGTGCGACAACGGTTCCGGCCTGGTCAAGGCTGGCTTCGCCGGTGATGATGCCCCCAGAGCTGTCTTCCCCTCCATCGTTGGTCGCCCCCGTCACCAGGTATGTTCAGTGGCATTTGCAATTTAACAGTAAATATTATTTACATTAACTATAGCTATTGTAAGTTTATAAATCCACTTCTCTTTTCTTCTTCTAGGGTGTCATGGTGGGTATGGGTCAGAAGGACTCCTACGTAGGAGATGAAGCTCAGAGCAAGAGGGGTATCCTGACTCTGAAGTACCCCATTGAGCACGGCATCATTACCAACTGGGACGATATGGAGAAGATCTGGCACCACACTTTCTACAATGAGCTCCGTGTTGCTCCAGAGGAACACCCAACTCTGCTGACTGAGGCCCCTCTTAACCCCAAGGCTAACCGTGAGAAGATGACCCAGATCATGTTTGAGACCTTCAACGTCCCAGCCATGTATGTAGCCATTCAGGCTGTGCTGTCCCTGTACGCTTCTGGCCGTACCACCGGTGAGCCTTCCACAACACTCCTCACACCTGTAATCATATGTATAAACAGATCATTTAGTGGGATGTAACTTTTACATTCATATTATGCATCTACATAATATCTTTATGCAACCTGTTTCTTTGTATTTAAGGTATTGTGCTGGATGCTGGTGATGGTGTGTCCCACAATGTCCCAGTCTATGAGGGTTATGCTCTGCCCCATGCCATCATGCGTCTGGATCTGGCTGGTCGTGATCTGACCGACTACCTCATGAAGATCCTGACTGAGCGTGGCTATTCTTTTGTCACAACTGGTAGGAATATTACTATGGTCTTGCTTATAAAAGATTGAACCACCAATTTCATAGAAGTTCAATGTTATGTTGCAAACAACTGACTTACTATTAACTCTCTTTGCAGCTGAGCGTGAGATTGTCCGTGACATCAAGGAGAAGCTGTGCTACGTGGCTCTGGACTTTGAGAATGAGATGGCCACTGCTGCCTCTTCCTCTTCCCTGGAGAAAAGCTACGAGTTGCCTGACGGCCAGGTCATCACTATTGGAAACGAGCGTTTCCGTTGCCCAGAGACCCTCTTCCAGCCCTCTTTCATTGGTGAGAAAAGCAAACAATGTTACAGTTCTGTATTTTTCTAGGCAGTGTTTTAGTTTCAGTAATAAAATGTCTGTTTCTGAAAAGGTATGGAGTCTGCTGGTATCCATGAGACCGCCTACAACAGCATCATGAAGTGCGACATTGACATCAGAAAGGACCTGTATGCCAACAATGTCCTGTCTGGTGGTACCACCATGTACCCTGGTATTGCTGACCGTATGCAGAAGGAAATCACTGCCCTGGCCCCCAGCACAATGAAGATCAAGGTAATAATTTAACATGGGATTATTATGTAACACGTTCCCACTATTATTATTGCATGTATTTATTTGCTTCAGTGATCTGCGCAGCCTAAAGCTCTCTCCTCATTCTAACAGATCATTGCCCCACCTGAGCGTAAATACTCTGTATGGATCGGTGGCTCCATCTTGGCTTCCCTGTCCACCTTCCAGCAGATGTGGATCACCAAGCAGGAGTATGATGAGGCAGGCCCCAGCATTGTTCACCGCAAGTGCTTCTAAATCCATCATCTGCATCTATTTGCTGTAGAGCACGCAATAATGGAGAATACATTCATCATGATGGGACTGCTTTGGTACTTTTTTAACCCATGTTCTACTCAATGAACATACTGCAACAATAAACAACAGAAGACCATTGTACATGTTATCTATCATGAAATTGTTATATGTACATAAATAGTCATTAATTTATTAAAGTCCATTATTTGGTTAACAAGATGTGTCTTTGTAAATATATTCTTGACTTGCGAATTGACACTGTAGAATAGATATGACATAACTAAAGTCAATGGGAGGATAAACAACCTAATAGGACATCTTATGAAACAAATTTCAGCAATAAAACCAAATGTTACATATGGTCATTTTACCCATTTTACAACAATGAAAGCTGACCTCATTTTATTCATTCGTATTGTAGTTATTTAGGGAATAAATATACATTTAGTCCCGTCTAAATATGTGTAGTTATACGCAAACCTAACCACTACAACCTGCAGATTCAGGCAAAATGTATAATTATACAATTTAATACGCGATATATAAAAATGAAAACGTTGTATACTGTATATGGGGCCCAACACCTGTTGATATACTCGAGTGATTTCCAACGCCTCTATTGGGCGGAGCTAAAACCAAAGAGCTGTTTCAACAAGCACGATTCACGCCTGTGCCATCTGTTTACCTTCGCAGCTGTAGCGTATCAGAAGCGGTAAGTAAATATCAGTCCTTTTGTCAAAACATAGGCCAGAATAGCGTTCATTTGTCTTATCTAATCTTATTCAGACTGAATCGAAAGCACGGACTGCTGCCACATAAATACTTAAGTCTAAATACTAAGCGACGTTCTGATCGACAGTTACTGATAATGTTCATTTCCAAGCGCGTATGTTTGTATGTGCATTTAGATCGAATGCATTCGCTGCTATTTAAGTCGGCAGCCACAATTTACAGCATGTAAATATGAGACGAGCCCCTTGGGTTCTCTGTACTCTCGATTCTAACACATAATGCTTAATTGTTTTAAATATGTACTACATAGTATCTCCTCGTATTCGCCTGGTTGTAAAAAAATACGATGATATGAAAGAGAACATCACCCTACAAACCAATATTCAAATAGGTTAAGCGGTTCAGAGCGCTTCGAGATGACGCCATAGTTTAAGTAGGAGTACGTAAGGGGCGTGTCGAAGCAGCGCGTTCACAGCGATTGGTTCGCTCCTGCGTATTAGAATTCTGTTGCCATGGTGTTTAGGTTTAAATGTCTGGCGCGAGAGTTGGGCGGTATGTGTCTGATAACAGCGCTTATGTAAACTGTTTCCTCGCTGCGATGCATCACAATCATTTTAAATCCCTCTGCAGCCAGTCGAGAAGGCAACATGGTGACAAAGCGAATTAGATCGGAGTACACGAAGATGTTTAAAGACCCAAAATGGGAAACTTACGCAAAGTGCTATGAGGATTTGCTGAAGTATAGATTGACACGACGACTGCTGGAGCAAGCACATAACCCTTGGTTTTGGGGAGACTGGGGAAGCGAGACACAATCCAGTGGTAAATCTACCCCTCTTAGACGAAACAAAGTTGAACCTCAGAAGTGGCCTGTTGATGAAAAACCAGCACTATCTACCAATGCAACACCCGAAGAACCAGCAGCAGAACCAGAACCCCAAGAGGAAGTACAAGACAGAGAAGCCTCAGAAACCAGTAAGTTCTAGCCTGCCTATCTATAGCATATTTATCTATTGAGTATAGCAACTTTACAGATCATCATATAAATACAAAATAATCTGCAGTACCCATTTAAATGATTTAAGAAGCTATGCAAATCTCCTTGTCTTTGATCAACAGAGCTAGTTACCCAAGATGCTGATGGGAATCAACTGGGGCTGGAGGAAGAGAAAAGCAGAGAATGTTCTCCCGCTCTTAACCTAAAGGCTGATACACATACCCAGAACACACCAAAGAGCAAACGCCACTACTTACACAAAAACACAAAATCAAAGGTCAAGCCCCATGCCACCAAAGACACTGACAAAGAGAACCTTCACCCTTTTGCACTGTATGGTTCAGGAGAGAAACAGACAGATATGGCCTCCAGAAAAACCCATAATGTTGGCCCAGTAGCATCAACCTCAGAGGTAAGTGTACATTTAGGAATTTACTGTGTAATATATTGTGATTTAAATCCTAAAAAACTACTTTAAAGTAAATGGGAAAAATATTTGTTTGTTTACAAACATATTGTCACTTTTGGCCTAGAAGAAATCACTGGTTTATAGGCTGTCATGTTTTGCTAAGCCTGGGGTTGTAGTGATTGAAAATGCTTTTAGTTTATTTTTGTTTATGCATACATCATTCCTTTTTTTCCTGTCTAGATCCACGGATCAGCTTTAAGGGCAAAAAACAGACGGGAAGTGGGAAAACAGGTGAAGAAAGCTGACAAACAGAGAGCGAGATCTGTTGACTTAGAAAAGAGCAGAAATAAGACTGTCCCGGATTATAACCCCTGGATGACAGAGTACATGCGCTGCTTCTCTGCTAGGTCTCGGTAGAATTGATTTCAGAAAACCTGTAGGACAGAACGTCTAAATAAATTTAATCCACTCAGGCTTAAAGACCAGCAACATTCCATTAAGTAACTGGTGAAGAACATAAAACGTATCCAGCTCACTTTGCTGTCTTCCAAAATAGGTCACAATGAGTTAAACTCAAATTATAACTCAAGGTTTGGTATGGATTTATTTACACCATGGAAATGTTACAAGTACTGGTACATATCATATGTGATATCACAATCTGTTGATGCTGCAGGGCAGGTTGTCAAACAATCACATGGCTTGTTGCATGATTTTGCATAAACAAGTTTTATACTAAGATTAACAGGCCATGAGATTTACCCTTGTCTTTAAACTTCTAGCCATATGATGGCGTGAACAAATAACAGTTAACATCAGACCATCACAGGAATATGTGGTATTGTTTTATATTGTGATGTTATATTACGTGTGTTATATTAATATATATTTATGGTTGCCATGAAGGTTTTTGATTTTTCTGAAATTACTTGTGGTAATGTGAAACTTGTGAATATGAAATATAAATTTTGTCTTGAGTTGCACATTTGCAGTCCAGTAGTTTGTATTATCACAATGTAGAAAGTGTGATATATATCAACAGCAAAATGAATTTCACGTTTAAGGATATTTGTAAAAAACACAATTACTGAAAAGTACATACATTCAGCACAGTCAGCAGGTGATGTTATAAAATCTTTATTCCAAATGATCAAGCATGACTTTTGATTTGTGTTTTACTGACTCAGGTATTCAATGTTTTAATCAAGAATTATAAAATGGTATTTATACAAGCATAATGGATTCATTGTTGTATTTGGATGCATATTTTTGTATGAACAAATGTACAGACATTTTCTTTTGGCATATAGCTGTTTTGTGAATAGTGTTGTAACAATAATGATGCCATTAATGCATTAAGATTAATGTCTGATTTATAATCTGCAGGCTGGTTTGGAGGGTGTTTAAATAAGGTTTATGTGTGTATTTGTCTATCTGTGAAACTTGAGATGTGTTTAAATGTGGAACAGTAATGGCAGGTTTGTGTTACATTTCCACAACACTAAAGAGTCCTTAGAGGTAGGAAATATTTGACAATGAATGTCTAAATGTGTTTGGCTTAACCAACAAAATAAAATTGTTTTTCACATTTAAAGTACTTGTGGTGTTGCATGTAGTTAAAGATAGATTGTACAGTTTACTACAGTAACTAAAAACAATTCCACTAATTAATCCCATTAATTATATTTTAAACAAGAAATTTTTTAAACAAGCAAATCCAAGGGCTGAGTTTCTGATTTTAACACCGATCAAATAATGTGAAAGTTTGACATATTCGCTTTATATGATGCAAATGAAAGAAATGTACACACATTTTTAACATGACCAGCATAATAGGCTTGGAAATGTGAAAGTTGATCACAAACTGTCAATCAATTCCACGTGTACTGATTTCATATTCAGGATCTTTGGTAATTAGTGATGTAACTTTCTTAATACATTTGCTTCCTGTTACCACAGATCTTTCATAATCAAAAACAGAATTATGCAAATTGTTCTGCGTTCGAGGGGCCATCAACAGAGTTGTTTTGTCCAATATTCTTCACTACCATTCAGTGCAGTGTAATAAAGCCCCAAGTCATTATAAACAAAAGGCTTTACATGAAGACATAATAGCAGCACAGTCTGTTGATTGGCGATTTATAATTAATACAATCAAATGTGATTTGAGTGTTTAAAATGTCTATTTACATATTGTTAAAGATTAATATACTGTGTATTCTCTTCACAAAACAAAAGATGACACAATATAGTTTTGAAAACATGGAATTGCTTTAAACACAACATCAGTGTTATTCCAGCAAACACCTACAAATTAGACTGCAGCACTAAAACTGCTTTACAATAAATACTGAACACTGTAACACTGTGACTTTTAAGCTGTTGACATTGACACTTTATTACAGTGCGATATGGTAGTATGTGCACCGTGGCCCTAATCTTTAACATCTGAAATTCTTTTGAGCACAAAACAAATATATAATACATATAAGCAAAGTTTTCTTGACAGAGTTAATAGCCACTTTTTTCATTTAAACATACTAACATAAAACAAGGAGAAAGAATAATACAAAAGCAAATGATATGTTAGCTGATAGGATTTACAGCTGCACACTAAAGCAGTAATGCAGTATGTCTTGTTGTATATATATGCTGTATATAGTAATCTATGATACTGTAGTACTGTGACCATGAAACATGCTCCATTTTATAATCTCTTCTCTATGCAAGATCTACATGTAAGAAGGAAGGATAGGACAGGGTCTCAGTGCAGTAATGTCAGGGGCAAGGGTCGGGTTTTTAAACCACCCTCAGGGTTTTGTGGACCACAGCTGTCTTTGCCTGGGGCCGAAGGGACAGCAAACATTTCTGGAGCCTTCTGAGGTGCAGGGGGACCCCCGACATGTCCGAACAGAAGTCGAGGGAAACAGTCGCTCTGCCACGATGAGCCTTATGTCACACTCCTCACTAATATCTTCCTTGTGTTCACAAAACCTGCCTTGAAACAGAGATAATGTTTCTTTAAGACATGGAGAACGTGTTGATCACCAACAGGTCACACAGAGTCAACAAACTAAATTGTGGCAAACAGCTAATTTCAAACAGCTAATAGAAAATAGCTAAAGTGATAAACCATGTAAATTGAAAATCTTACCAGACAATCCATGCCACAATTTTTTTTGGCATTATATAGTTTATTAAAAATAAACATGCTTTACACATGATCATAATCTCCTAAATTAATTATGACTGTAGAACATTCTTTCCTTTTTATCTGAGATAAGCAAAGTAAGATTTAACTTTGATGTCTTTTGTCAAGGTCTTCTGCAAGTAGCCAATCAGAACGCCCCTTCTTCATGTCTATAAACTGAAAGAGGAGTTACCTAATTAGTCTGGATTTTCCTCAGACACCTTGACTCTCTATTTCTAGCTCTCATTCCAAGGGTGTCAATAAGGAAACTTAGAAACCTGATGTGCTAAGAATCTGGGAGGGCCGCGGACTATCTGGAGTTAAAAATATCCATTGCCCTGACAGTTTCTCATGTGGGTCTGTGGCATTTGATTGATAAGCCTCAGCAGAGGGTGAAGGAGTTTGGAACAGTTGTTTGTCCTCTAGAGGGGTGGAAGAAGGTGACGAGCATGTGTGTGGGAGGGGCACTGAATTAAGATTGTTGCTGTGTCATCATCGGTCAGATGGAAGGCACGCAGCCGCAAATTTGAGGAGCATTTGGGTGGCGTCAATAACAAATATAGCAGCCCATGGTGAGGTGAGCTCCTCCCCACTACAGCATGCCAAATACAGTACAGATGCTGCAGAACCACTATCAACATCCTTTTACAGACAACAACTGAGGCAAAGTTTTACAAATAAAAAGGGAGCAAATCTTCGACTAACTGTGAATGTAAATCACAGTTAAATTACTGAATAAAAAACTAAAACAGCAACTAAACTGCAACCGAAAGCAACGATTAAGCACAATAAACAACTGCATAAAAATCTAATATACAGAGAATGATGTCCTGAGTGAAAGGAATAACTTTTTCTGATTAAATGTGAATGCAGCTCTGCTATTCTTAGTGCATGTTGTGGCCTGTAAGTGGACAAAAAATTGCACTGTTACCAACATGCATTTAAATTGGGGGTGTGCATTATTCGTTTGTATTTACCTAGCATAAAACTGCAACATTGCAATAATTAGCAATAATAATAAACATGTTTGCACGTTACAATAAAGCATGTCTTTTTTTTGTCTGACCACATAAGGAGGCAGTACAGCCTCTGAAGCTTCACCTGATTGGTCAGCTATGAGGGATCTGTGCTAACAGCCGCACTCCTGCACACTCTCTGCCTGAGCCCGTCTGGGGGA
>JBAJNP010014456.1:0-10952 GCA_036877545.1 Yasuhikotakia modesta | reverse complement strand
GGAGAGGGGTGTGGCTCCACCTTGATCTGATAGCTGGGAGATTTGTGCTTCTCTCTGTTGATGCCAGCATGAGTACGGCGATGTCCTCCCACCATGTACTGATAGAGCTGCTCGGGAACGTTGAGGTCCGTCATTCCTATCAGGTTACTGCCATGCTGGAAGACAAAAAACAGCCGGATCAGCGTGGGAAGAACTCTGCTTCTCCACTCTCATGCACACACAAACATCTCACAAGCTTGTTTTTCCTCGAAGTTAAATAAACACGGACACATTCTTGCGTGTATCTTAGGGGAAAGTGGCTGAGATAGTACTGTGAGCTGTTCCTATGACAGCCTTGTTTCAGCACTAAACTTCACACTGATTTGCTTTTGGCTATGGAAGAACACGTTCTTCACAGTACGCTCTAAAAATGTTTAGAAAACAAACAAAATAAAATCTCACCCCAAGGCAGACCATGCCAAGTGCCAATCCTGCTGCAAGAGAGTAAGACTCCCTGTCTGTACAGTACTCCATCTCAGGACCTGGAGGACGTCCTACACACACACCACATACACATGACACATATACACATGACACACACACCACATAACACACACACACACGTAACACACACACGTAACACACACACGTAACACACACACGTAACACACACACGTAACACACACACGTAACACACACACGTAACACACAAAAATTGTCATACTCCAAAAGGAACTAAAATGGAACACAAATTTGTTTTTGATGCACAATGTATTTTCTCTACAAAATGTAAAAGACAAATAAAAACAACAATCACAGTTTTTTAAACTGAGATTGATCTGTGAACTGACCGATCTCAGCGAGTAAAACCTCAGCGTTGTGTCTGTGCCCAGTGCCCTGATACACCAGACCGATGCCCACCACCGCCGCCACCTGAACGCTGTGCGGCACGTCCAGCTCAGTGGAAGTAGGCGGCAGGAGGGCAGGGATGTGAATGCTCAGCAGGCGGGTGATGGACATGTCCATGGTGCCCAGTTTGGCAGCAGATACGCCCAGCAGCAGCCCAATGCTGGTCATCTCGTGACCCTGAGAAAGACAAGACATAAGTGTGTTACAGCGGCTTTGCTCCAAAAATAACTGAGCACCCCCAGTAGAGTGTCATCATAATTGTGCACCAATTTCAAGAGCTTGTTTTATGTTCTGTAGCAGCAGCCTGTGTTCTTCACTGCACATAATTCAGTCACCCTTCAGCTTCTAAAGCTCACGTTTATGAGACAGTATAAGAGTTACATACATACTTATTTGATCTCTCCATTCAACCAGAGAACAGTGAGGTACACAGACACTCCTCATTCATTCAGTAAATTCATTCATTCATTCATTTTTGTGCCTGTATGAAGTAAAACAGGATGTTTTTCTCTCTGGTTCTTGTAAAAATGGAGCCGTATAAGAGACTAGAAAGCGCGGCCGCAGACCTGAGTGCGGCAGAGGCCGGTGTAAACACACGCTAGCTGAAGGCTTGATATAGCATATAGATTACACATGCACTCAACAACCACAGAAAGTGTCAACAAGCCTGACCTGACTGGAAATGAGAAAGCGTAGACGTTAGTGCTCTGTGAACTGTCAGAGTGAAACTCAGCCCTACGTTTGTCTTTCATGTGAGAAAAACAACAGGATGAGAGCAAAAAAACCAAAAAACATGCAGACCTGACAACTCCAAAGTACCAATAAAGAAATACGAGAATTAGAGGAAAAGAGGAAGTGATGTTGGGTTTTCAGGAAGAAAACCTGCTCTGCTCTGCAGGCATAGTGAACACATTAAAATATGAAATTCAGAGCAAACACGTCATGCCTCTCTTGAGCATTGCTTGAGCTGCTAACTTACCTTGGTGAGGTAGTCGTGGATGTTAAGTGTTGCGAGTTTGGTGAGGTGACCGTTGAGGCCCAAAGCCATGAGGAGCCCTGCATACTCATTGGCCAGGTCGGCGCTTTTGGGTTTGTTATAGGCGATCCAGGCAGACTCCACCTGTGAGGCAGGAGCGATTTTCAGCCCTGCTGCAACTCCATTATGAAAGCTCGGCCAGCTGGTCATGTTGGGAGGAACATCAATGTTTCCGCTGTTGAGATCCACGGTGGTGTTCCTGGGTGGAGCTCTGCCTGAAAGTCAGGACAGATCAAGAGTTTCAGTAAACTAAGCAGAAACAATGACACTGGAACAAACACAACGTAACTGTTACTCTACACAAGGGACCAAATCTTATTAGATTTACTGCTAACCGTAACTCGGATGTCTGTGTGACAAATCCATTTCTTTAGTTACCAAAGTTAGTGAACGAAATATTCACAGATTAATTCTTAAATTCTACGTTAACATTCTGAGGTAAAATGAAGATGGAGGGACAGATGCAAACCCTCTGATACAGCCCAACCAAATCAAACCCTATGCATGAAGGAACTTCAGAGTGTGGGCATGGCTTAAGGGCAATACCAGTCAGGTTGAGTTTGGGCACAGGCAGTGGTTCTGTTGGCACGGGGTGGTATGAGAAGAGCGTGAAAAGCCCTCGGCCAACAGGAAGGGACATAGTGCGCTGACACAACTGCAGGAGTCTGTAACACACACAGACAGAGATAGATAGATAATCGATAGATGGATGGGTAGATGGATGGATGAACTCTGGGACTCACTTGTTCTCCTTCTCCTCGATGTACTCATGGTCGCTGACATCAGGCAGGTGAGGAACATTGACCCGTACAGGTCTGGAGCTCTGCAGCAGACGACGGACCTCCTGCACTCTGAGGTCCTGACTCCAGATCAGCCCCATCACGTCCAGATTTAGGTCTGTCATCCCATCCTCTTCCTCATCTGCTTCACTGCTGACTGGAGGTTCCAGCATCACATTCAAACCCACAATCTACAGGCCAAACAAACGTCAACAAGAGCACCTGATACTGTTTGCTAGTAAGTTTGTAGCCACTTTATTAAAACTTCAGGTTATTAGTCAAACCTGAAATCAAGATCAAGTGCAGTGCATTGTGGGATACAGTCCAGCATGCTTTGTTTTATACAGAGTCAAAGTCGATGCACATACTGCAGGGGTCAATCACTTTCTCACCGATTTACGATTGGCTAGGGTCACTTTGTGAGCTTGCTTGGTCAGGTCTTGTCGTCCAATCAGAGCACAGACATCCTCAGACCAATCGGAGCATGGGTGTTCCCTGCATTGGTAGATGGCGTCTCTGATTGGCAGAGCTACACCAAACGGGACTGACTCAAGATCCTTCAGTGTAAACCCTGAGTGTAAATACAAACATGTTGAACAGTGTGCAGTCACATGCCCCTCGTGACAGGCTTGGTATAATGGTGTTATTGAAACAGGATGTTCCTGATTGCCCACAAACATTCTTGAATCCACCCAGCAAAAATTAAACAGCTTTAAAAGACTCTAAAGTATGCAAGTGAAAAGCTTGAAGCTATGCAAAACGTAATTACATGCGTCACTGTTTCCTGGAATGTTTCACATCTAATGCACAGCGCAATGAAGAACATGTAGCAGAGAAATGAGCATGTGAGCAAGTTGTTGGTTATCACCACTGCAACATAAGAACGCACAAACAGAACTGGACAGCTGCGTCAGCCAATCACAGCTTCTGTATTTGCATACCTGTGCTAAGTATTTTCTATTCTAACATAACATAATATCATATTTCTGACCTGCTGAGGTCAACCACACCACCAGATTCTCAGCCAAACTGCCGGACGACAGGCCGAGAGTAACACTGTTCTGCCTGCGGAACACACCCAGAAAACACACACAGTTCACATGACTGCAGATTATTAGCAGACATATGACACACAATAGACCTCCAGTACCTGCTAAGAAAAGACTCGCTGAAGTTCTTCTTTTGCCCTGCCAAATAACAAATGAACTACGATTAAATGATCAATGTATATTTTTAAGACTGTATCTCATTTCAATGTGCATTTGATTTCATATTCAACTGTGTTCAACAGAATTCATAAACAACTGTGCATCTCTAATGACATTTACGCACCTGCTGACAGCCTGCTGAGGTACTTGGACATGTTGGTTGAGATTGCATCCTCATCTCCAACCACATACAGGGCGTAGCTCTGAGAGAGAGACAGACAGGCAGCCAGAGAGGAAGAGGGTGATGGTAAAACACAGAAACCGGGTGAGTATTAGAAGAGGCCGCACCTGTGTGGTTTGGGTTTCATCATGACACTGCGCAGTAGCGACACACACGACTGCAGGCGACATGACCGCAGCATACAGTGCGTGTGCAGCTTTCTGAACAGGAAGAGCATTTGTGATGTCATGCTGCTTTAATGTGGGTGATTACAGGTCATTGTAATACGATCATTAGCGTGAGTGATTTTAATGTGTGGTTGCTAGGGTCTAAGGTGTTCTGGGTGCCTAAGCCCATGTCTCCATGATATTTCATGCCCATGCATGAGGGGAAGAGGTGCATGTTTAAATTTAAGAATGTTTTTTCATTCGTTCACATACCTCATCTTAAATATGAGTCATTATAAACAGTGATGTTTGTATTAGCAAACTCTGTCAAATGCCATTTGTCCAAAAAAGCAGCACAACGGGAGCGAGAGAGTTTATGTTGGTACAGAGGATAACTCTCTAATGTTCTGCACTCCCTATAATTGTGTAAGAGGTTTTCAGCAGCACACGGGCTGTGCGTCACTCTGCCTGATGGACGGATGTAAATGGTCAACACACACAAACACGTCACACCCAAGACCCCTCACACACAGTGCCGTGATTTAGCTCAACGCTTCCATAGATTAATAAAGGCAGAACATCTTTCTCTGACCGAGGGAAACTCAGTGATTGTAAAATGTCATTATGATTAGCTTGTAGCATTTTGTCATCTAACTGCTTGACATTTCAATAGAACATGTGAGTTCAGGACATGCAGCCTGTATCTCCGCTCACTGTTCCCCCTGCTGGACATTTTTAAAACTGTAAACACGATTCAATACTGGTTACATGCACACAGAAGCATTTTGCCAACGTAGATAAATGAGTTTTGAGACACTTTGAAGGATTGCTTTTGTGTGTAAGGTATACAGGATTACTGATTAGTTGTTCAGTTTGCTGCTGTACATACACAAACATCCATAAAGATCACAGTCAGACATCTTTTTGATCCTCACCAGCATCAGTAGTTTGGTTCTCTCACAGATGCCGGGCAGGTAGGGAAAGGGCGACACGTTCTGCCCCCTCAGACAACGACTGAGCCAGCCAAACACACACGGAGCTTCTCCGTTTAAAAACGCCGGCCAGGTCATTAACTCCATCTGATCTGCAAATGTACAGGTGATACAACATCAGCGACAGCAGTGGACTGCAGCATGTCCTGCATCTAACACTGTCTTACATACGTTATAATAACACACAGATGTCTCGCAACAAAACAGCTACAGGCACAAATCTAGTCTAACTCCTCAGCGCTGTGTGGTGGGGACGAAACGTCTTCAGCTGCTAATGAGGGAGCAGCTGCATCGATCAGGCTCGTACCTTGATCAATCACACAGGACTCCTTGAAGGTCGTGATGAATGAGGGGTAATCGCGCCAGTACAGATCAATGTAACCGTCCAGCTGTAGGTCCCTAATGAAACGAGAGAAGACATGATCAGTGGTAAATAAGTCATCCGGTGGTCAATAAACACCGATACTCTCAAACTCTCACCACAGAATGACTCACACCGGCAGAGACTAAAACAGCTGAATAACATCTGGAATCTGCTGTGGCCACAGAACTCACACATTCACACCGTCTCATTACCAATGCTAGCATCATTATAATGAGAAGAGCACATCCACAATCAAAGTTAGAAGATACCCCTGTTCCAGGTGACCTCTACGAGATCTCTTGAGTTTGACTGTACTGAGACGCCATCATTACCTGGCCAGCTGCTGCAGAAGACCCACCAGAGCTCTGGCTCCACTGCGCTGCATCTCGTCCAGCTTCAGGTCTTCATAAAGCAGGTGAAGCACGTAGAAGAGAACGGGAATGTGTGAGAAGAGCAGAGCGGACGACTCTAGCCCCAGCGCAGACTCCTGGTTCTCTGCACCACCAGGGGGCAACACCCCCTCCAAACCCTGAACGGCTGCCGCAGGTCGCATGGAGACCTGCCAATGGTAGTCGGAGCGCCGGAGGTATTCCCAGTCCTGATGATGTCAAAAACAGCCACAACAAACAAAACAACATCACAGGCAACAGTTTTCTACACGTTTTACTTTGCATCAGTTCAGTCTAAAAACATGATTTCATGCCCATTTATTGATTTAAATGGTAAATAGACACATAACAACTGGCCCCACTTATCAACAACATCAAGACTAAACGTAGATAATCTCTCATTCTTACAGTGTATGATGTTCAGTGGAGATCGTTGGGTTTCTAACAGGACACTCACCTCATCAGATCCTGTCTCTGCAGGCCGAGCTTTCTTTGGAGCAATTACTGGTGAGAGAGGCACTTCAAAATGAAGCTGTGGACATGTACAATTGTTAATGATAATAGTTCAAAACATACAGTACAAGTACTGAAAACATCACTGCACTCTTATTAGTCACTTCAGTAAGAAACTATTGACTGGAACAGAATGAACGTGTGTGTTCAGATGAAGAAAACACTCACATTGCGCGTCCATGTCAGTCGCTCTGTGTTGTAACCCATCATTGTCATCAGACACGTCACAAACAGGTTCCACTCCAGGTGCATGCTGGGACCTCCGGGGGCATTGTAGCTGGTGTACCACTTCACCAGCACTTTCATGGCTGTGTCCTTGGGAAGAATGAACCTGATGGCCTGCAGGCAACGTTTGACTGTCGAGACGACACAAGAACAGTCATTAAAAAACATGTAAGAATCACTGTAATAAGACCACAACCCAGATATTCTTCACACAAACACAGTTGGCGTGACATTTGTGATATGTGGATAATCTAACTGGGAAAAAAAACAGACTGTAAACTTTGACATGATTTCAGATAAAATATATGAAAGCTTCTGCTCCATTGTATCTGTGGTCTTTGCCAAGTCAAGTAAAGATTAGTACAGCATTAATAGTGAACGTATTTTACAAGTACATGAAAGTATTTCAGCACTGTGAAGACATTTCCTGCTCATGTTCCCTCAGCAGTAAACACACGTCACGCTCTTAGTGATCATGAGCGCCTGCAGCCTAATGAGCAAACAAACAGAGAAAGGTCAGGAGAGAGCTGAGGAAATGCCACTTTATTAGCTGCAGACGGCAGCATTTATTAACAGAGCCTGTCGCTAATTGTGAAACATTGTAAAGGAATCTGTATGGGGAGACCTTTACCTTGATGAAAACTACAAAACTCATCCCCAGTTACAAACTACACTGCTAAAGACAAAACAAGCGGTTCTTGTCACCATGCTGTCGTGCTTCTCGGGGCAGCTGTGTGTTTTTATACACCCTCTATGAGTCCAACATATAACAGTAAACAGTGCTCATCAGGAACCATTAAAGACATGATGGACCTATAGATGAGCAGAATATTTACCAGGCAAATGCTGGAATGGGCAGTAATATTATATACGTGTGTGTGTGTTCTTACCCAGCTCTGTGTTGGGCAGTAATATTATATATGCGGGTGTGTGTGTGTTCTTACCCAGCTCTGTGTTGGGCAGTAATATTATATACGTGTGTGTTCTTACCCAGCTCTGTGTTGGGCAGTAATATTATATACGTGTGTGTTCTTACCCAGCTCTGTGTTGGGCAGTTATATTATATACGTGTGTGTTCTTACCCAGCTCTGTGTTGGGCAGTAATATTATATACGTGTGTGTTCTTACCCAGCTCTGAAGTGGCCACCTCAGGAATAGTGATTCTTAACATGGAGCCGGTGTTTAATTCCTGAACAATAGAAAAATGAGAGGCGGATGTTATCAGCACAATCTGAATTAGCGCCACACACACAAACACTGTCTCCTACCAACAGGCGTCATGTTGCTGTTTATATCCAGTCACATTTAGTCAAAAGCAGCCAGACTATTATTGTTCTCTTTGCTAAAAACAGAAGAACAATCGCATCCAAAGAAGTGACAAACAGGCATTTTACAGTGACCTGGATGAATAGAAACCTTCACAGACGTTTGCTATTTTTAAAAGCGCTCCTCAGAAGCATATCATCTTCCATAAGTTTGTTATGGTGAGATTGCTCTGACAGGCCTGCGAGGGATTTCTCTTGGCAGGAACACGTCGTTCACTGGGGAATGACAACACCGGCACTGCAGACAGAGGCCCCACTGCAGGGGCCAAACCTTATTGAGTCTTGTCAAAACAGTGACGGCTCCTGGTGCTGGCGTCTGAGGCCCCACACGGCCGTGACGGCCACGTCCAGTCACTGTAACAGCAGTCAATTAAAGAGTGACACCACATGACATGAGCAATTACCTGCTCCTGCCCTCAGCTGCAGTGAACACAACACACACACGCCTGATGTGGTCTCAACATTATTATTGGACGATACAATCTTGTTCATCTTCTGCATCTTTAACTCGTTTCTTTTAACTGTATCAGTCAAATGGACACAATTCCTCATTTATTATTATTCCAAAAACAGGACAATTGTAAACAGTGAAATGACACAAATGAAGAAGAAACAACAGTCACTTCAGTGGGGCTTTAAATGAAAGCAGCATTAATTAATTGCCTATTTAATCTTGTGTCTGAAACTAAAAACAATGAAAGACAATTACCAGCTATCGGTAATTGGTACATCTATAATCTGAAACTGCTAGCTGAAGCTATCATCTATACTGACCAGTGTGAGTCTGTTGCTCACGGCGTCTCGAAGCGTGTGGATGAGAGGAACAGTCTGCAGAAACGGCGAGTCCTCCATCCACGATGACTCGTGATGCTGCGTAGAGTTACGGACCTCCAACACCGGAGACGGCATCCCAACCTAACAGCCACGTACCATAAATCATCACAACGCTGTTCTTTTTACTTCCAAATTACTCAAATGAGACCAAAAGGAACAAGCGGTGATTGCGGTTTGTTTTCCAGTAAATAAATCAACTGCTTTTAAAGCAGCTTTCCGGGTATGAACTCAGTAAAATGCTGTTTGTGTTTTAGGATTCAGCAGAATTGAGATGTTTTTTATTTTAATTTAAATGGTGCTTCTAAATGGACTTTGTTGTAAAGCACATCTATGAATACACTGTGATTAATACTTGATTAAACTCCCAATTAATGCATGATAGTTTAAAGCTCTCAGCTTCATGAAATCAGATTATCAACCAGCTTTTGATCAACGCTGAGCCATGTTGTGTTTGTTTGTCAAAGGAAAACAAGCAGATTTGTGCGTAACTCTGAGATTTAATACAGATATTGATTGAACACAGAAACTAAATTAAAGGCCATTAGTATTATGACATCATATGAAAAGTGCTCCATAAAACACTTGCTGTCTTGCTTATACATTAATGAATTAAACAATTGTGC
Organism: Yasuhikotakia modesta; assembly: GCA_036877545.1. Classification (NCBI taxonomy): domain Eukaryota; kingdom Metazoa; phylum Chordata; class Actinopteri; order Cypriniformes; family Botiidae; genus Yasuhikotakia; species Yasuhikotakia modesta. The sequence goes on along the minus strand of JBAJNP010014456.1, from coordinate 1,449 downwards.
GGTCAGCCAACATTTCATGTCTTACAATACAAAACCAGCAACAATTCCCCCCGAAGTAATCAGAATGGTACCTCCTCCAGCCGGCTGATGTGCTGGACTGTAGCGCGAGCGGGAGTGCTCACATTCTCCAGAGGGGTGCTCAGCTGCACCTGATGGCTCTGCACGCTGAAGGCAGGAGACAGAAGACCGGGGACAAACACTTTGCTGACCTGAAAGTAAAACAGTGATAATGATGAAAGTTGGATGGATGTTAAACCCAAATCCATCTCAAAATGTGCAGCTTCTGAACACACACAACACGGTGATGAATGTGCCAAACAGTGGAGCTTTCAATCGCAACACATGCTTTTATTTAACAGACAAACGGAGGGATTGAGTGTCACTGGTGAGCAAGCACAGCTCTGTCACTACAGAACTACAAAACTAGCATAACAAACTCTCTCTCATGCATGTGAATCCACGTAAACTTGCTAATAAATCATGCGTATATCTATAAATGAGCATTATCTGAACCCAGTAACAACTGCATTGAATGTCTGTATAAACAGATTGTGTCTGTAAACATCATAATCTCTCCAGACATCAGAACTCTGACGACTCTGTCAGACACAAGTCACTCACCTATAAATCTCTGCTGACAGGTGGAGAACATAAAAGATGTGATTTACTGAAGACAACGCTGCACTGTGAGCAACCATTCTAATGTACAGACGCCTCTGGCTTTTTTAATATAAGAGAAGTATGTACAGAAACGCACTGCATGCTTGGGTACAGTCAGAGGTCTCACAGCAGATAAATGAGACGCAGCAGTAATAATGTCTGCAGGGGTGAAAAATGGGCTGAAATCAATGCTCACCCGTGTGACTCCAGAGTACAACACCAGGCTTCCACCGGCCTCCAGCACCAGCATGGTGTGAACATCCTTCAACAAATGAGGAACAAATGAAGTTAAACTCCTGCTGACGCACGACACGATATTCAAACATTTAGTCATTTGGCAGACACTTTTATCCAAAGCGACTTACTTCCCACTGGGATCCTTCCCACTGGGACCTTCCCACTGGGATCGAACCCACAACCTTTGCGGTGTTAACGCAATGCTCTACCAGTTGAGTTAACAGGAAGGCTATTCCAAACACCTTCAGTTATTCAGTATTACAGTAAGAGAACGCGTGAAATCAGCCTATTTCAATTTAATTCACCTTTTAGAGCTGGAAAGTTGAACCAATTAACAAATAAATCCAGAAAAACATTAAGAAAGTAAAGAAAAGTGGCTTTCCTCTAGCTGCAGATGTTATTTTACATCTGAGTGCAGGGCTCACCTCCAGTGGTACTGCGTCTTTGGCACTGATGACAGTCACTGATGCAAATATCAACTGAGATGTTTCGTTGCTCTCAAGAAATTTCACACACCTGTGAACAGCAGGAGAGAAGGTGTAGACACACAAG
>JBAJNP010014455.1:0-10953 GCA_036877545.1 Yasuhikotakia modesta | reverse complement strand
AATTAGCTCTTGAAACTGGGTATGATGATCATAATGAATGGTTTGAATGGGTCATGTACACTGCCATAATTTTAAATGTATCAAATTGTATTGCATGTTCTACTGCCAGACCAAACCAGACCAAAGCATTTTCAGGTGATACAGACTGGGAGTGCACAACCATTCAGAATTTGTACAGTTCATATAGGATTAATATAGGAAAATTTGGCCCAGGTTGGTGCAGTGATATAATCAAGGTAACTAAAAGCACAACAATATGGTGTTAAATCGTTTGGAAAATGGAGTGCACTGGTATCCTCACTTCAGATATCAGTTGGGGTAGCGGTATCTGTTTTAGCAGTATGTGGATGTTGTTTTATCTCATGTGCCAGGGGGTTAATTGAGAAAACTATTGATAAAAGAATGACATCAATGATGTATTAATCTGTACACCAAGATTATGAAATTCTGGAGGTGGAGCAACATCGTGTGTGAGGGATCATCCACGAGGTGCTAGCAACCTCTCCTTCACAAAGCCCTCTACGTAGCGCAGAGTTACTGTGCCGAAAACATCGAAGATGCACCTTTTTACACTTACACATATAGGAAAATTGTATGTTTAGCAAAGACTCCGAGCAGAGCACCTGTCGGAGCAAACCACAGTATTATTCTACTTTGTTTCATTTTCATTATTGAAGTATAATCATTTCTGACATTTCTTTTGTTAACCAGTTATTTAGACTCGCATAAGTGCATAAGGATATAATTAACAAGAAGTGTTTAGTTTGCTTGCCTGATAGTAGATTGATAAGTAATACTGACTCAAGAGTGGCTTAGGAATGTCGAAAACAGGAAGTTTGCACTCTTTTCATAATATTTATATATAATTTCATATCTCTTTTATTAAGTCATTCTTTATCTACTCATATAATTTACTCATATTCATACATTATCATTTTATCTTATTCATATATTTATTTTATTATTTATTATTATTTTATTATTCATTTTATCATTTTACTTTGTTCTTTCATTCATATCATTTATTCTTCTTATTAATTTACTTTCTCTAATTCATTTAATTCATTTGTTTATTTCATTTCCTATTTGTTATATGATTTGTTTGTTATATCATTGTTAGTTGCTTTATTTGTATAAGTTGTTAAGTTGGTTGTCATAATAAAAAAGCACATAAGTAAGCAAACGTTAAAACCCACAAACCACAAAGTTAGCATAGAAGTGAGGAGCAGGCTTATCTAACTTCGAAGCTGGAGGGCCATCTCCAAGTGTGCAGGTTTGCATTCCTTTGCAGATTTGAGTTTGTAGCTGACACTGCATTTTAATTTCGCACCTGTTGACGTTGATGTTCTTGATGTTTTGTCCGACCACAATGTTTGTTTAAGATGTACTTTGGATACTTAGTATTTTGAGGGCAAACTTATACCCAGAATTGAGATATGAAATGAAACGTGTGTATTAAAATACATTGCTTATTGTGCTGTTGCTGGGGAAGATTAGCTTGGGGATTTTTGCTGACGGAAGCAAAAGATGGGGACAAAGGATGTGTGTCGTTTAGGGGATATAACACCTGAAACTTAGATTTTGAGTCAGACTTCAAACAGCAATTGCGTAGGGTCCATCGTTGAAGTTCCAGTATTGTATTGCTGTCTGATACAATTCTTCAATAAAAACCTTTTGCTGCTAGTTCTTGAGTCGGTTATCCCTTTTCTCAACTAAAACTTTTTACATTTAGAGCTTTATTGGTTAACAGTAAAATCTTTTAAGTAATACGTTAAATGAAAGGCAACCCGTGTAAGGATGATAGTATTGGGGTAATGTGGTCATATTTCTTAGACTTAGTAAGCACTGTAGCACTGAGAAGCCACCTAAGAGTGCATTACAGTAGTCCAGACTGGAGGTCATAAACGCATGAACAAGCTTTTCCGCATCAGAACAAGAGAGGATGCCACGTAGCTAAGGATGTTCCTTAAGTGGAAGAAGGCAGTTTTAGCAATGTATGCCACATGACTTTCAAATGACAGATTACTGTCCAAAATGACGTCAGGTTTTTAACTGTATTGGATGAGGTAACAATACACCCTTCTAAATTAAGATTGTGGTCAGAGGGGGTCTGTTTAATACAGTGTGGCCAACAAGTAAAATCTCAGCTTTATTTGAATTTAACAGGAGAAAGTTGCTTGTCATCCAGTATTTTATGGAACTGAAACAATCAGAAAGAATATCGTCTGGTCTAGAAGTTATGTATAATTGGGTGTCATCTGCATAGCAATATAAATTTATCCCATGGCATCTAATTAGATTTCCTAAGGGGAGCATATAGATTGTAAAAAGCAGAGGGCCCAAAATGGACGATTCCCTTTTCATATGTACAAACTGATAGCGGTCGGAAAGGTAGGAGCGGAACCACTGCAAGGCATGCCCTTGAATGCATGATTCTGTAGTCGATCCATCAGCAAGACATGGTCTATGCTAAAGAGAGTCTTTTTGAATGAAGAAGTTCGTAAAGGCAATCTCTGATTGCCTTCCAGTCACGAGGTGTGAGATCATTGAATTTCCTTCCAATCATTTCGGTTATTGTGTGCTGCAGTTTGTTTGGTAAGGCATTTTTATCCTTAGAGCCATCGAAGTTAACAGAACCTACCCAGTCTTTGTAAATGTTATGTGGAATGAGAGCCTTAAACAAAAGCGCAGCAAAGCGTTCTGATCTCGCTATCCCGTCTGGCCCCGCTGAATCTAAGTACAGTTGTTTCTCTTTCTCCAGAGACACTCGATTCAAACATAAATCGGGTAGAATCAATCCTCGGATGAGAGACCGGCGAACATGGTGTTGTGAAGTGTTGGGTGTTTCTGGAAGCCTCAAACAAAATGACTCACTATGTGAAAAGTTTTCCGCTGGTTGTTCACAATGTGTTTTGACTGACACATTTTTCTTAAACAAATTTACCGGTCGAGATACAAAGCTTGCCGAAAATGGGTCTGCAGTGTCGAAGGATTGTTCGTAAGTCAGAGGTGTAGAGGTGGCTGAGGGAATAGGCACACCCACAGGACAATCACTGTTGACCCCAACGCCTGGTGGAGAGTGTGGTGCAAGTTGATGCGAAAACGACCAACTGTTAAATGACTGCTTACAATCACCATTGGCCATCGGAATTGTACTGGACGCGAGCGGAACATCTCCAGGTCTATCGTCGGTGGACGAGGACAGTTCAGCAGTGTGTGGACGAGGATGAACAGTGTTCATGTCCATTGTCTTCTCCAACAAGCTAAGCCTTGTTTCCACTTTAAGCAGCCTTCTAGTGAAATCCATAAATAGCTCACTGGAGATCTTGACTGTTGCTGGGCGTCGATTGCCAACTATCACAGCCTGTGTAGAATCCAGAATGAGCATTAATGATAAATATTCACCAACAATGAACGAACAATTTAAATGTATGAGAAAACATACCGATTTCTTTTTAACAAGCCGAGTAGTTGTTGTCTTTTTTGCAGTATGCTGATGCTGATTGTTTTTCATATCTACTCTCTGTGGAAAAAAAGCACCTTAGTTGAGACTTATGTTTTGCAATGTCTTAACATTATTAGACCCACCAACATTGACAGAAAATTGAAGATGAATGTTGTGCTTGCCATTACCTGACGTTTGTTGTCCATAGAAACAGTGGCGCTTCTCTTTGGGTAAAATGTTTTTGCCTCCATCATGGTGCCTTGCATAAAATGCAAATGTAAATGTAACTAAGTTGACCTTACTATTTATAAAAGTATAATTCTTTGCTCCTCCCCTTCAAATTAATAAGATGATAATTTCAGACGATTACTCATGCTGATTATTCGCCCATTAACATTCCATATAAATCCAAAGCTTATGGCTATTCATAAAGGCTAAGCATGAATGTCAGTACAGTATCTTCCTAGGTGTAAATCACTTCATGACCATTGACACCAAGTTATATCTTTTATCATGTGAATATGTACGTATGTGGGCAAAATTGTTTTTTAAAACTTATTTTGTAACTTGATGTTCATGACGCATTTAAATTGAAAACAAAATAACTGACATAATGGGCCTCCATGTCAGTGTTTATGCCCATGTCTACCTAGATAAATACAGATGAGTCTTCCATTCATCTGATTCTTCAAGCATCTAAAAATGACAAAGAGCAACAAAGTACATTCACAGGGCATCAGGAGGATGAGGGCTGCTGGACGATCCAGCAGAGAAATACACCAACATCTATGTTCAGTTGGGGTACAGACTGCATTAAGTACAATCAGAAAACATAACAGAGAGTGAATATCGCGGATGCGCAACCCGCGCAAGATAAATTAGTAAGTCATGTCCTACAAACTCTGTGTACAATATATTGTTATTATAAAAGTGGTGCTACAATGTTGATGGTAACAGTTTTCTCTCTTAATTTTAGGGACATTATTATGGCCATTGACAACATCACCAGCCAAAATGATGAACTCACTTCATGTTCTGTAAAAAAACTGTTGTTGCGTGAAAATGGAGTGAACATCAGTAAGCGATCTATTCGGAGAAAAAGGCAAAGAATAGAATGGAAATACATGAAAGCCCGGCATTGTCCCATGATTAGAGACGTAAACAAAGAGATATGTCTCCAGCAAGCGCAAAAATGGATTAACGAGAGGGGGACGTTTCATGACGTTAACTTTACTGATGAAACAACAGTTTCTTTAGATCGATTTTCTACCATGTCGTTCCACAAGGCAGGAAGATGGGTCTCCAAGCCAAAACCGAAACACCCCCTGAAATGTCATGTGTGGGGAGCAATATCAAGACTAGGACCAGGTCCTATTGCAATATTTGAAGGGATTATGGATCGTTATTTCTTTGAGAATGATATTATAAAATAAATAGCAGCGCTGTATATTAGGGATACCTTTGGAAAATACCACCTTTTTTTTCAGGACAATGACCCAAAACACACTGCTGCCAAAAAAGTCATTGCCGAAGAGGGTATAAACTGGGTTAAGACTCCTGCCAAATCTCCAGATATGAATCCATTTGAGATGGTATGGCATGCTCTGAAGGATTACATTCGAAAAAAGGCTAAACCGACTACAAAGTCTGACTTGGTTGCTGCCATTGAAAAATTCTGGTTTGAAGAGCTCATAGAGGTGACATGCAACAATTATATTAACAGACTGTTTACTGTTCTTCCAGTTGTGGTTGAGCATCAGGGTGGTCACACTGGAATGTAAAATAACAAGTAACAAGAAAGTAAATAAACAAGGTAATGAAAAACCCATTAATAAAGAGACTAACTGTGGATTAATAAACCACAGTACTGTTTAAAACCTAGTGTTCACAAATAAGTGAGGTCCGGAGTGGAGTGTCAATAATTATACATAATATTACCAATAAATGCTATAAATCATTAAACTTTCTAAAATAATAAAGTTAACAAATGATAAACGTTTACCTATACAAATCTAATAAAAAACTACACGTTCCCATGTTATTTTAGATCCAGTGCATTAAGGCCAAAACAAGTCAATCTGCCACCTGGTGGGTATTCTGGGAAGTGCAACAGCTTTTATTTAATTCTAACAAACAGGTCAGTCGTGCGGCAAACTGCGTGATCGCCTTCAGGATCCTGCATGAAAACGCTCATTTTTAAAAACCAGATCTGTAGGCATAAATTAATGATATTCAAAAGGTATTCCTCAATTGCTGGTAGTAGCTCTATCAGAAGATTACTTGAAGTCTCCAACAATTAGGGCTTTGTCAACAGGAACCAGAGGTTCAGTTAAAAAATTGGCAAATTCCTCTAGGAACTCAGAGCAGGAGCCAGGGGGTATACACAGTAACCAGCGCAAACGAGAGATTTCTGGTAGTGTAACTTTAGCACCAATAATTAAAACAGGTTAAAGCGATTAACCTTAGTCTGTGATACCTTTAGAAAATCACTATAGATAGATGCGACACCACTTCCATGGCGTGTAAGACGAGGATCATGGTTATAGCGGTAGCCTGGTGGTGCAGATTCATTTAAACCAACAAAATCATCTGGTTTTAACCATGTTTCTGTTAGGCAGAATAAGTAAAACTGATGGTCTGAGATCATTTCATTTAAAATAATCCCCTTTGTTGACAGTGATCTTATGTTAAGAAGGCCAAGCTTTAGCAGATGTTTACGTTCTCTCATGTTGTTATTTCCTGCATTGATTACAATAAGATTTTGCTGGTTAATTGCCCCAGGTTTAATATTTTTCTTTGCTATCCGGGGATCAGATACAGTCTCTATTTGTTTAACCATACATATATATCTATTTGACAATATTGCAGAAGAGCAGCAGCTAGGACTTACGAAGTCAGGACTTAAGATGTTGGACTTACGAGTCAGTTTGCACGAATGGTCCTGGTGATCTTGTCCAACATTAGTGAAGCTCCCACTCGGCTGGGGTGCAGGCCATCCGGACGGTAGGACCTCAGACACTCCCAGAAGAAATCCCAATTATTTATAAAAAGCAGTTTCTGTTCGATACACCATGAGCTTAACCAATTATTTAATGCAAAAAGTCTACTGAACCTTTTATCACCGCGCCTGAGGTTGGGAAGTGCGCACCTTACCTTTATCGCAGGTTGCGTGAACATGATGGACAATGGAGTCTCCGATGATCACAGCGCTGACTACTCAGCGAGCGCGGAACCATGTTTCCTCTCAGGTGCGGGGTGGTTTGTTGCTGTGATCATGAGGACCGGTGACATCAGCATGGTGGTGATTGCCTGGGTCCTGGATCACGCCGGGGTTAAGTTCATGAGGCCTGGTCGTGTTTCGGCCCTGCACATGGGGGTAGATGGCACAGGAGTGATAACARAGCTAAGATCAAGCCAAGGACTTACCCTGGTCTTGCGTGCATCCGCATGGGATGGTTCCAGCAAGGTTTTCTGTTCAAGTCACAGAGGTTTTCTGTGCCTCAAGAAGGTCTTTCATCAGTTTCTCAATACTCATAAATTCTGACCGCAATGTGTCCAGCTTGAATGAATCATCACCTGCACACAGAGATTAAAACACCTGATACATTAGCCATAGTAAGAAATTTGTAGCCAGCAACTGGCCAAGGGTGGAAAGGTGTGCTTAGAAGCAAGTAGCTTGTATTGTTAAACTAAGGCTTGTTAAAAACTGCAGTCCGAGATGTTTAGTATAAATAAACTTATTGGCGCAATATGAAAGTTAGCAGATTAAATAAGCTTAGAAACTGCAGATTATCAAAGGTTAGTAAAGTTTCAACAGAGCTCTAACTCAGGCCACGCAGTAACAGCAAACTGTGAACCAGAAGTGAACGTTTCACATGACCTGTTCAATCTCCACATTGCTGTTCAACAGTCTGGTAGTCAGAATGTGTCAGAATGTGTGAAGGGTGTGTGGGGTCAGGCACAATGCTGGTGGCTTTACAGATGCAGTGTGTGGTATAAATGTCTGTGATAGAGGGTAGAGAGACACCGATGAACACAGCCTTGAGGGTGAACTTCAGCCCTATGGACTTCAGCCCGAGTGCTTAGTGTGGTGGTGCTGGAGAAGAGGAAGTCCAGGATGCAGTTGCAGAGGGAGGTGTTCAGGCCCAACAGGCTAAGTTTATCTATCAGGTGCTGATAGATGATTGTGTTGAATGCTGAGCTGAAATCTATGAACAGCAGTTATACATATGAGTCTTTATTCTCCAGGTTAGGGCCAGATAAATGGTTGTGGCGATGGCATCATACAGGGAGTGGTTCGGACAATATGCAAACTGTAGAGGGTCCAATAAGGGTGGTAGCTGGGTCTTGCTATGTCTCATGATGAGCCTCTTGAAGCATTTCATCATGATGGGTGTAAGTGCGATGGAACAATAGTCATTGAAGCTGGATACTGATGACTTATTTGGCACAGGGACGATGGTGGTTGTCTTAAAGCACGTAGGAATGACAGTGCTGCTCAGAGAAAGTTTGAAGATGTCGGTGAAGGCATCTGTTAGCTGTTCTGCACATTCCCCGAGCACTTCACCAGGAATGTTGACTGGTCCAGCAGACTTTCATGGATTAACTCTGCTTAGAGTTCGCCTCACATCAGTGGTGGTTAGACAGAGTACCTGGTTGTTCGGAGGAGGGGACAGTTCAGCCCTTGTTGTTTTTAAGACAGTCTTGTCTCCTGCTCTGAAGGTGGAATCTCTGGACTTTAGCAGCATACGCACCTTTGCACCTGGGAGCAGTCTGCATCTAACAGTCCAACAAACTCCACTAGCAATGAACAGTATTTAGAGGCAAGCACAGCATTCTTACACCATTCCGTGTTGATGTATATGCACACGCCACCACCTAGTTAATTCTCATCACCTGTGTTTAGTTATTAGTAGTGCTATTTAAGTTGTTCCTAGTTCTGCATTCTTTGTCAGTTCTTACATAGTTAGTCAATGCGATTTGTTGGGTGTTCCTGTTTTTCCTTGTCTGCTTCCTGGGGGGGTATTCCATCAAGCTTGCTAACTCCAAGTCCTCACTAACTTCTACAAGCCTCACTAGTTTTACAGAGAATTTGGTTCCATTACTCTTGCTAACAGGAATCCCAGCTGAGTTATTGAGGTAACATATGCTTCTAAACTAACCTGTTTTTGTGGCAGGTTATCTATCAGGCTTAGTCAAATGGCGTTTTTGACTAAACGAATACGTAAATGTAGTAAACAGAGTCTCAAACAAACATTTCCTCACACGTTTTTCTTGTTGTCCAAAAAAACAAAGGTGACAATGTCAGCAAAAAATTTACATCACATTCTTTGTTTGTTTTGCTGAATGGTCAATGATTTAAAAAAACACTGTTGTTGTCATGATAATACCTCATTTAATGCATGAAGGACAAAGTGCTATATGTAGTTCATGCCCTCTTTCTGTCATGTGGGTGTCATAGGTTCGAATCTCAAAGGTTCAAGACCTTGCTCTCATGCTATATATATCAGAGGCCAGCCTTAAGTGGCTGGTATGTCTTCCTGGCAGCGTGGGATTCGACCATGATGCCTCCCGCTCGAGTAGAATCGATCCTCTGTCTCACGCTTGAGTTGAATCGATCCTCTCTGCAGTCAGACAAGGCCAGTCACTCACTGTTCCTTCTGGCCTGCTGTACATGTGGCGCTTGGCCCAAAGTCTGTGTGGAGGTTGCCATTTTACTTGCCACATCTACTGCCTGGAAATTCTGGCAATGTTTCTATATTTGAACCATTTCCTCCCAGATCTTTAATACCACCCTGTGTTGTTGGTCCCAGTAGAAACTCCCGTCATTGAGAGCAGTTCACTTCGCTGGATACAACATGGGAACCGACATACTTTCGAGACAGGGCATTAAATGCTTCACTGTGAGGTGGTGCAATGTCCCCTTTGATTGTCTCTGGATCATCCAGCTCCATGGAGGCTGGATGCCATGGTACAGACATGGCCGAGGCGTTGTCTTTACCCTCTTTTCCCTGATCTCACTACACCCAAGAGTTCTGGAAGAACATGCCAGGGTCCCCTTGAGGGATCCCCTTGAGGGGGGACCTCCTATCTTAGGCAGGAGGTGCCATCGTGCTCCCCTGCCCAGAGCTGCAGAACCTGTTAATATGGCCCCTAAAGGGGCACAACTCATACCTTCTGGTCTTACAACTGAGGTTGTTGAGACTGTTTTACAATTAAGGGCTCCCTCTACGAGTAAACTGTATGTCTTTTGAAGTGAAAGTTTTTCACTTCCTGATGCAAGGACAGCCAGCTTGGCCCAGAAAGGCAAATAAAACTGGTAAATTGAAATTAACATTGAATGTGAATTACACTACCAGCATTATATATGTTGTTATATAGTACATTAGTTAAAGACAGTTATAAAAGCAGATATTGAATAGAAGTATAGGAATTTAGATGTATTACCTCATATGACCCTTTTAATTGGACACAGGCTTTAGAGTTTTTGTCACAATGTATAACACAATGTATTGTCAGATTAAAAAGTGAATAATGGTTTTATTCTGTGAGATGCTGAGTGCCATCAGAGAGGATTTTCTGAGCACAAAAACAATTTTCTGCCAAACGCATAAATGTATTTATGATATATTGGCCATGATCTGTGTGTTGGTCTACCACCATTTTGGCCTTATTTCAATTAATGTGCCTTAACTTGTTCAGGTACTGCCTAATAGCTGAATTTGTCAGACATTCAGTGTCTTTCATTGACTGCATCCAACAGAACCATTAAACTTATCAAGAGCAACATAAGCAGACTAAACAATGAAGCTTTAGAACTTCAGAACCTGACTTTCCCCACTGCTCAAGAAGCCATCTCTAAATCCTGCTCTTCTGGACAACTACAGACCAGTATCCCTTCTCCCATTCATCTCCAAAGCCCTTGAGTGAGCTGTGCAACTCTCTACCTTCCTCACAAAGAAAGCTCACGCAACTCTCTACCTTCCTCACAAAGATCAACCTACTAGACACCAACCAATCGGGCTTCAAAAGTGGCCACTCAACCGAGACTGCTCTACTCTCTGTTACTCAAGCTCTACGATTGGCAAGAGCTGCATCTCCTCCATCCTTATTTTGCTGGATTTGTCTGCTGCTTTTGACACTGTCAACCATGAGATCAAGCCTCAGGAAAATGGGTATCTCAGGACCTGCACTTCAGTGGTTTACTTCATACCTCTCAGGTAGATCTATCAGGGTGTCCTGGAGGGGCAAGGTCTTGGGGCCACATCACCTCATCACTGGTGTTCCTCAGGGCTCTGTTCTTGGTCCTGTTCTCTTTTCCATCTATATGTCTCCACTAGGGTCTGTCAAGAAACACAGGTTTTCATATCACTGCTATCACCTTTAACTCAACACTGCTAAGACTGAACTACTAGTATTTCCGGCAAACCCAACACTTAACCACAGAACAACCAGGAATCTTAGAGTCATGTTCGATGACCAACTACATTTTAGCAATCAGATCAATT